>WITN01000813.1:0-37716 GCA_015025155.1 Lactarius quietus | reverse complement strand
TCCGAGTTCCTTAGCTTATCCGAGTGTAACAGAGCCCCGCATTTGGCCTTCCCCAGATTAAGGTGTTCTCACAGCTTTTCGTTGAAAAGGCCAACGAGGTTCTCTATTCCCCAAACATACTCTTCCAAGTTGTTGACTATTTCCTTCTCAGCTCCGGGATGCTTTGATAACAGAAGCAGCTCAATCGAACGAACCCGACGGATCATTTAGATTGGACGCATTTCTTTGGATGAACAAGATTACCCTAGACATTATAGGCCAAGCAGGTTCGAGACACCATGTATAAACCTCCCGGGATTAAAAGTCATCTCCGCCAGGCTTCAATCATTCATTTGAGTCCCTTCACCAGGAGATGCCTCATGAAGTGACTGAGGGGTTTCGCAAATCCATGGTGTTCGATCCATTTTCTATCAGATTCATGATTTCGGTGGTGTTTCCACCTTCCCGGCTCATTGTATGTTGTCCATTCAAGTCGACAGAACGATTTCTTTGACGTATTATCAGCCTCCGACCGTTCCAGGGCGCTTGCCAGTACAATTAAAGCCACTCAAGCCGTCGGAAGGAAACTGATCTCTCAGAAGAAGTCTGAAATACTTGCTAGCGCTGATGTAGATGCAAAAGGCGGTGTCGAGAAAAAGAACATTCAGGGCCGCGATTTACTTACCCTTCTCATCAAGGCGAACATGGCTACAGATATCTTGGATAGCGCACGGATGAGTGACGAAGATATCTTATCCCGTGAGTCTTTGCGTTATGTCTGCCTTCAATTGATCCAGCGGTAATGACAACGTTGATTCCGAAGAGGTCCCGACTTTCCTTATTGCTGGGCACGAGACAACGAGGTATCTGCCATTCCTTGTAGAACTGGAGAGCTTGCTCACACGTGGTCTTTAGCACATCTGTTACATGGGGCCTCTATGCTCTAGGTTGCAATCCCACAGTGCATGCTAAATTGAACGCAGAGGCTCGCGCATTTCACACGGATACTCCGTCCATGGATGAACTTAATGAGATGAAGTATCTTGATTATTTCACTCGGGAGGTTCTCCGGCTATATGCTCCCGTCCACAAACGGACCGAGTTGCCAGGGAAGACACCGTGGTTCCAGTGGGCGAGCCTTATGTCGACAGACACGGGGTCAAGCGAAATGAAATCAGGTGCGCAGTATAGTCTTGAGTCGCATATCTCGAGCTTACGAAGTGGCACAAACGCGAAGGTTGCAAAAAGGCGACGTAATCAATATTCCGATTCGCGCCATACATAGATTGAAGTCGTTATGGGGTGAGGACGCCGACGAGTTCAGGTAGGCGTCATCCACTTGTGCGTGTGCATTAGGCCTCACCGTTCGTGCAGGCCAGAACGTTGGAAGCCATTCCTGAAGCCGTTAAATCACTCCCTGGTGTCTTCAGTAACTTGCTCACGTTCCTCGCTGGCGCTCATGCGTGTATTGGCTACCGCTTTTCCATTATCGAGTAAGTCTTTTTATCAATATTGGTACCCTGACGATGCCAACTAACACCGCGAAATTAGGATGAAAGCACTTTTATTCTCTTTTGTGCGGGCGTTTGATTTCGAGCTCGCTATTCCCCCAAGCGAGATCACGTGTCGTTCGATGATCGTTACCCGCCCTTTCCTTGCTTCTGATCCCGACAAGGGCCCACAACTACCGCTTATCATTCGACCGGCCAAGTCTGACTAATGCCTGGTGCAGGGTCCTGAGAAAACACTGATTAGAATATGGCTCGTAAGGTTTTTGGCCGACTATATAAACACAGTTTACTATGAGTGACGACATCTAATCCAGTAGTAGGAGGGGTTATCGATTATCAGTGGGTGCAAGGAACGAGAAATGAGTATCAGTAACGCAGGCGAGCACCAGGATCAATCGTCGTCTTCGTCCTTGTCATCGGTATCCCTCGCCAGGTCGGAACAGAGCCATGAGGTCTTCCAGGCCGAGTTTGAGGTTCTTAATTCTGCCACCACTGAGTGCGGCAGTAGCCAGAACGCGCTTGCCTTCCTGCAGCGTGAGGATACGCTGCTCTACGGTGTTCTCTATTGTGAGCTTATATATATGGACGTCGCGAGTCTGTCCTACAGCAAGCGATGGGCGCTGTCGAATGCATGATCTTCTAGTGCTAGGTTCCACCATATGTCGACCAGCCTGAGAATCACCTTGTTGCATGGAGTCAAGCTGAGACCTAAGCGACGAGTGCGACAGTCAGTAACCCCGCGCGGATGAATATGACTCAAGTCAGTCGCCAGTGCTTCTAGATTTGAACGAGACTAGGATAACTTTGATACACTTGCTATTCTTTATCTGGTCGAGGCTGGCCTCGCGCTTGTCCTTGGACATGGTCCCGTCATCTTACTAATGACCACTCTCAGCGAACGTGCTCCGGGCAATATACGCGCAGAAAAAAGTCACTCAAAGACTCACAACGCGTAAATGAGATGCCCGCATCTTTGAGTTGTGAACTGGGAGAACACTATCGTTTTTGCACCCGTAAATCCTCGAGCAACTCGAGCCATTTGAGAATCTTGGTCGAGTCTGGAGGCAATTTCAAATCCTTCTCTTTCGACAGCACTTACGACATGCTGGTCTGGCGATCCTGAATCCCTCAGCTAGGACCGAGATTAAGCAATGCGCTCAAAGCACGACGGACATCTTCAAACTCATGCTTGCAGTGGACGACCACGGACTGCGCGAGCGCATGTACAAGGCAAGAGGTGAGGTATTCAGCTACTCTAAGGGCTTCGTTCGGCGGCCCATCCTCTTGTCTGAGGGCATGTTAGACCAGTTTTAGTCTGGGAAAAAGGGGGTAGCATAAGACGCTCCATCGCCAACTCGCATCTCTCTCTACTTGCGATGGTAGACTGCTGGGCACATCTCAGCATCAACCCATTCAAGCATCTGGAGCTTGCAGCGACACCGATCTTTCGCATGAGATTCGGAGTCGCTGGGTATCTATTTTGGTCAGAAGAGCGGCTGGATGCTGCCATCCAAGCGGCGCTGTATGATGTGTCGCACCGCTATGACGACGTCGAATTCGTTGTGTCTTCCCGCGGGTGGAGCCAGTGCGTTTCGTTCGGCAAATTTGAATGGTACAGATCGAGGTTCGAGAAGACGGCTTCATTCTTCGAATCGCGCTTCGAGGAAGCAGGGCGGGTGGAATCAAAGATGATAAAAGCGACTATTGATATATATTGATAGCTCTGGAGAGCTATCAGGAGTCGGTACGGTGCCGTAAGATAAGATGATGTGCAGACTGAGAGCCGATTAAATCCATGACAAAGACGCTGCTGATAAGATAATTCTCACCACAACGAATTGCTCACACCCACGCTATGAGTTTGAACGCGGTCTCGCTGTATCCAGCGGGTACTGCTCCAGTTAAGGTCGAGTGTGCGCTGCTTGTTGAGACGCGCTTTTGTCTGCTCAAGCCTCTCATCAACCTAAATTCCTGGGAGGTCGCCTCACAAGGGTGACATCATGACATGCCATAATCGGCACGTGCACATATAGAGCAGACTCGGAGCCGTTTGTTGTGTCAGAGATCTACTACTACTGAGCATCAGCGGCGTTTTCCCCCTTTAAAGCAACTTGTCATTGTGCTGTCCTCTTTGGCCCTACTGTACCATCCCACGGATTTTATATAAGTGACAGAGTGTGAACAAGCGTGAAGCTGGGCGGCTATCTGCACCGCCACGCACTCCAATGACCAACATCACTTCTTCTGACCATCATATTCCGCAGCATCTTCACGTTTACTGCTACCTTCAGGCATCTCTGGAAATATGACCCCATTTCTCGACTATTTCCAAGTGGATCACTTCACTGCTGTTACTCTGGCCGCCTCGACTGGAGTTTACTTGCTCTACATTGTCTTGGGAAAAGTTCGCGCTTACCTCTCCGCCCCTGTCAGAGACCTCCCTGGTCCCAAGTCGGTCAGTTGGTTAACCGGGAGTCTCCCAAGGCACGTCTGGCAGCCGGATTCCCAGGACCATCAGTTAGAGTGGGCTCGTCAATATGGACCTAACTACAGGTTCTATGGGTTTTTCAATGTACGTCGTCAGCGCCAATACTAGCAGGGTCCTCTCATGCGCCACAGCTGGTCAGAGTCGTTACAATGGATCCTCAAGCTTTGAATTGCATCCTCACCTCTCCTGAGTTCGAGAAGTCAGATGACACCCGCCTTTTCTTGGGAGATGCCTTTGGAAAAGGTTGGCCTTAATTTAGCTTTATTTGAGTAATTTATATCTGCATCGTTTCTCTAGGCTTGTTATTCGTCGAAGGTATCGTTATACGGCCGTATATATTGTTGTCGTTAGTGACCAGTGATCACCCTCTCCAGGACTAAAGCACAAACAACAGGTAGCTCAATTTACATACTCTAGTCGATACCATCAGACTGATCCCCAGCCAAAGCGGAAAATCATAGTTTGTCACGAAAATTGATCCGAGTTCCTTAGCTCATCCGAGTGTAACAGAGCCCCGCATTTGGCCTTCCCCAGATTAAGGTGTTCTCACAGCTTTTCGTTGAAAAGGCCAACGAGGTTCTCTATTCCCAAACATACTCTTCCAAGTTGTTGACTATTTCCTTCTCAGCTCCGGGATGCTTTGATAACAGAAGCAGCTCAATCGAATGAACCCGATGGATCAATTAGATTGGACGCATTTCTTTGGATGAACAAGATTACCCTAGACATTATAGGCCAAGCAGGTTCGAGACACCATGTATAAACCTCCCGGGATTAAAAGTCAACTCCGCCAGGCTTCAATCATTCATTCGGATCCCTTCACCAGGAGACATCTCATGAAATGACTGAGGGGTTTCGCAAATTCATGGTGTTCGATCCATTCTCTATCGGATTCATAATTAGGTCGGTGCTTCTACCTTCCCGGCTATTTGTATGTTGTCCATTCATGTCGACAAAACGATATTTTTGACATGTTGTCAGCCCTCCGACCGTTCCAGGGCGCTTGCTAGTACAATTAAAGCCACTCAAACTATCGGAAGGAAACTGATCTCTCAGAAGAAGTCCGACATACTTGCTAGCGCTGATGTCGATGCAAAAGGCGGTGTCGAGAAGAAGAACTTTCAGGGACGCGATTTACTCACCCTGCTCATCAAGGCGAACATGGCTACAGATCTCTTGGACAGCGCGCAGATGAGTGACGAAGATATATTAGCTCGTGAGTCTTCGCGTTAAGTCTACCGTCAATTGATCCAGCGGTAATGACAACGTCGATTCTGAAGAGGTCCCAACTTTCCTCATTGCCGGGCACGAGACAACGAGGTATCTGCCATTTCTCGTAGAACCAGAGCGTCAGCTCATACGTGGTCTTTAGCTCATCTGTTACATGGGGCCTCTATGCTCTAGGCTGCAATCCTACAGTGCATGCTAAATTGAACGCAGAGGCTCGCGCATTTCACACGGATACTCCGTCCATGGATGAACTTAATGAGATGAAGTATCTTGATTATTTCACTCGAGAGGTTCTCCGCCTATATGCTCCGGTCCCACAAACGGACCGAGTTGCCAGTAAAGACACGGTGGTTCGAGTGGGTGAGCCTTATGTCGACAGACACGGGGTCAAGCGAAATGAAATTAGGTGCGTAGTATAATTTCGAGTCGCATATATCGAGCTTACGAAGTGGCACACTGGCATACACGAAGGTTGCAAAAAGGCGACGCAATCCTTATTCCGATTCGCGCCATACATAGATTGAAGTCATTATGGGGCGAGGACGCCGACGAGTTCAGGTAGGCGTCATCCACTTGTGCGTGTGCATTAGGCCTCACCGCTCTTGCAGGCCAGAACGTTGGGAAGCCATTCCTGAACCCGTTAAATCGCTCCCTGGAGTCTTCAGCAACTTGCTCACGTTCCTCGCTGGCGCTCATGCGTGTATTGGCTACCGCTTTTCCATTATCGAGTAAGTCTTTGTATCAATATTGGTACCTAATGATGCCAACTAACACCGCGAAATTAGGATGAAAGCACTTTTATTCTCTTTTGTGCGGGCGTTTGATTTCGAGCTCGCTATTCCCCCAAGCGAGATCACGTGTCGTTCGATGATCGTTACCCGCCCTTTCCTCGCTTCTAATCCCGACAAAGGCCCACAACTACCGCTTATCATTCGACCTGCCAAGTCTGACTGATACCTGGTGCAACGTCCTGAGAAAACACTGATTAGAAATGGTTCGTAAGGTTTTGGTTTTGGTTTTGGTTTAAGGATGTCTGCGAACACGAGGAGAGACTACATAAACACAATGTACTATGAGTGACGACCTCTAATCCAGTAGTAAGAGGGGTTATCGATTATCAGTAGGTGCAAGGAACGAGAAATGAATTCCAGCAAGGCAAATCGGGCCAGTGCCAGGATCAATCGTCGTCTTCGTTCTTGTCATCGTTTCCCCCGCCAAGTCGGAACAGAGCCATGAGATCTTCCAGGCCGAGTTTGAGGCTTTCATTCTGTCGCCAGTGAGTGCGGCAGTAGCCAGAACGCGCTTGCCTTCCTGCAGTGCGAGGATACACTGCTCGAGTCTGTATTGTGAGCTTATATATATGGACGTCGCGAGTTTGTTCTAAGCGATGGGCCATGTCGAATGCTTGATCCTCTAGTGCTGGGTTCCACCACATGTCGACCAGAATCACGTTGTTGCATGCAGTCAAGTTGAGACCTAAGCATTGAGTGCGGCAGTCAGTAACCCCGCGCGGATGAAGATGATTCGAGCCAGTCACCAGTGCTTCCAGCTTTGAACGAGACTAGGATAACTTTGATACGCAGCTTGTCATCCTTTATCTGGTTGAGGCTGGCGTCGCGCTTGTCCTTGGACATGGTCCCGTCATCTTACCAGTGACCACTCTCAGCTAACGTGCTCCGATCAATAAACACGAAGAAAAAAAGACTCCCAATGCGCAAATAAGAGTGTCAGTTTGAGTCCCGCATCTTTGAGGAACAGCTGGTTGAGCTCTAGCATAGTTGTGAGCTGGGAGAACACTACCGTTTTTTCTCCTGTAGGTTCTCCATCTTCGCCCTTGCGTGCATTAATATCCTCGGGCAACTCGAGCAATTTACGAATTTTGGCTGAGTCTGGAGGTAAGTCCTTCTCTTTCGATATGCTGTTCTGGCGATCCTCAACTCCTCAGCAAGAACCCAGATTAAGCAACACGCCCAAAGCACGATGGGCATCTTCAAACTCATGCTTGCAGTGGACGAACACGGACCGCGGAAGCGCATGTACGAGGCAAGAGATGAGGTATTCGGCGACTCCAAGGGCTCCGTTCGGCGGCCCATCCTTTTGTCTGAGAGCATACTAGACCAGTTTTGTCTGGGAAAGGAGGGGTCACACACGAACGGAAATCGCTCCATTGCCAACTTGCATCTCTCCCTGCTTGCGATGGTAGACTGCTGGGCACATCTCGGCATCAACCCATTCAAGCCTCAGGAGCACGCAGCGACCCCGACGTTTCGCATGTGGTTCGGATTCGCTGAGTTCCTATTTCGGTCAGAAGAGAGGCTGGAAGCTGCCATCCAAGCGGCGCTGTATGATGAGTCGCACCGCTATGACGACGTCGAATTCGTGGTGTCTTCCCGCGGGTGGAGCCAATGTGTTTCATTCGGCAACTTTGAATGGTACAGATCGGGGTTCGAGGAGACGGCTTCGTTCTTCGAATCTCACTTCGAGGAAGTAGGGAGGGTGGGATCAGAGATGATAAAAGCGATTATGGATAGCTCCTGAGAGCTATCAGGGAACGGTACGGTGCCGTGACATGAGATGATGTGCAGACTGAGAGCCAATTAAATTAATGATGAAGACCCTGCCGATAAGATAGGATTGAGGACCCACTGGCAAGCTTTTTTCCCTGCCGTTGGTCAGGTCACTCTACCATGACGAATTGCCCACACCCGCAATATGAGTTTGACTGCAGCCTCGCCGTAGTATCCGGCAGGTAACGCTCCAGTCAAGCCCGAGTATGCGCTGCTTGTTGAGACTCGCTTTCGTTTGCTCGAGCCTCTCGTCCCTTGTCTCGTCCACTTAGATTCCTCGTCTCAACAGCGGAGAAGTTTGCAACACCAAGTTGAAGTTGTTTCGACTAAAGAAGGGACCAATCGCTCTGCGCAGAAACGTAAGCAAGAGGACAACCTCATTGACTAGGACTCTCCCAAAAAACCGAAGTTGAATGGTGCAGACGCAGAGAAGAGAAAAAGGCGCAGTGTGAGATGAAATTACCACTAAGAAGCATATCCGATGCTCTGAACGTAGGCTTAACCTCTTACCTTGCCTCTTTCTCAGTAACTTGGTAAGGATATCCTAGGATGCCTGTCACAGCCAATCAAGCGCACCGCAGCGTAAAAACTCTCGACGAGGATGATAGTGGAGTTGCCGAAATCGGCACATGTAAATTGAGCAGAGTCGCCGAATTACAGCAGTTTTCATATTAGTTGTCACCCCTCATTTCGAATACACAGCCGGACTTCTGAAACTAAGAGCGGGGTTCATAATTAAGTCACTCAGGAAATCGGGTTATCCCGAAAAATTGGGTTATAGAATAGTTATCCGTGCTTGGCAGTTGCGTACCCTTCCCTCCAAGCCCACTCTCATTCAACTATATCCCTGAAACCCTCCTCAAAGAGTTATATTTATGTCTCTTGGGCTTGAGGGGTTGCGTGCTTCAGAAATTCATGAATACAAAGGCCCGGGATCGGTGTATGTTCAATAAGAGGTTCACAGAATTAGATCCGTGTTCGCTCTCACTGGCAGGGCACTCTCCCCTCCTCTCGCCTTCGTTTGCCACTGCCGTTCCACCGCCTCGCACGCCTGTCAGCTGGGGAATCACACCCTCAGATCCGCACCAACCAGCTCGCCACTGCCACTGCCGCTGTCGACCACCTCTCAGCCTTGATATCAGCTATCACCACTGCGTCGCCACCCAAGCTACAACTGCGACGACGTCTCGGACAAGGAAAACGACGCCTGCCAAATACAACTGCAAGTCTGCAACGGCAGCAACGATGATGCAGGACGAATGCAAGCCGCAAGGACGCAGGCGGTGAGGGAGACGCAAGCAGAATGAGCCGGCACAGCACGAGACGTCGAGAACAAGTCTACAACCACAACCACTACGACCACGGGTCCACGACACGACCGCGAGTTAAAGGGGCCGATACCGATAACCTTTCGGATGAACGCACTGTAGCACTAGCCATGTATTTTTACAAATAGAAATACATATTTTGGTTTTGTTGAAAACAGCGAGTCTTGGGCCCCCTCTGCGGACATTGTGGTACCTTTGCTTACGTCAATGTTATCTATGTTTTTCCGAGAATTTCCTTTTTTTGGGCGGACTCGGAACGAGGGACCCCGTGTAATTTTTAACATCCCGAACCCCCCTTGGTCCACTCCCGTATTTTCACACTGACATGTGCATTCAAAAGCTGACGGAAAGAAATCTCTTTCAAAGTTATATGCGCAATTATTTCCTTCACATTCTGTGCTGTGTGCGTGAACGATCTTCAACCTTTCTTGGAAACCAATCATTTGTGATACCCCCATTCGATACGAATATATGCTATCTGTCGGATAAGTAGATTACATATATTCATTTTTTAATTACTCGAATAATTTTTGCGGGGCGGCACAGCAACCGGAACACCCATTTGAATCCCGCCTACGTGAAAAAATTGGTAGGGGTGACAACTAATATGAAAACTGCTGTAGAGTCGTTGAATTTGTTGTACAGGGTGTAAGATGTGTCGGGCAGGTACGCGTGCTGACTCATTGTTTGTCGCACTCTACAGCGCTGAGTGAATTTGGGTCTATCGTTTCGTTGTTGGCTGTATCATATAGACTGGTCATGAGCCTAGTTTTTTTTCTTTCCAAGCATGGTCGCTTTCCCACCGGGTCCCGCATCCTCGCTTTGGAGCTTTGAAGCCTTACAAATACTTTGGCGGAGGGGGGGGCCCCCTCATGATTTGCAGTAAGCTCTGGTGCGCACAGACAGAACATGAGGCGCATGATGTGATCAATGTGCCTTACGGGCACCCCGGCCATCTTGGGGAAATTTTGAGCTGGAAGCCACCAGAACGCTACGGGAAGTCGGAACACGCATGAAGCTAGGCGTAGCTCTGCCACGCCTTAAACCCCTGGGTCCGTCGGAGCGTCTGAAGCAACTGTTAGAGGAACCAAAGACTTGATACTTTCCTCTAACCATCTTCCTCAGTGTCTTCACGCTTGCTACTACCATAAGGCCTCTCTGGAGCTATGACCCCATTTCTCGACTATTTCCAAGTGGATCGCTTCACTGCTGTTACTCTGGTCATCTCGGCTGGAGTTTACTTGCTCTACATTGTCGCGGGAAAAGTTCGCGCTTACCTCTCCGCCCCTGTTAGAGACCTCCCTGGTCCCAAGTCGGTCAATTGGTTAACTGGTAGTCTCCCAAGGCACATCTGGGAGCCAGATTCGGAGGACCATCAGTTAGAGTGGGCTCGTCAATATGGACCTAAGTACAGGTTCTATGGGTGGTTCAATGTACGTCATCAATGTCAACGCTAGCAGGGTCCGTCCTCTCATGCTTCGCAGATGGCTAGAGTCGTTACAATGGACCCTCAAGCTTTGAATTACATCCTCACTGCTCCTGAGTTCGAGAAGTCAGATGACGCTCGCTTTTTCTTGGGAGACGCCCTTGGAAAAGGTTGGCCTCAATTTAGCTTTATTTAAGTAATTTATATATGCATCGTCGTTCTAGGCTTGTTATTCGTTGAAGGTATTGTCGTACGGCCGTATACTTTGTTACTGTTACTGACAAGTAATCGCCCTCTTCAGGACTAAAGCACAAGCAACAGGTACTAGCCCGATTTACCTGCTCCAGTTGATACCATCAGACTGACCCACCAACCAAAGCGGAAAATCATAGTTTGTCCTACAAAATGATCCGAGTTTCTTAGCTTATCCCAGTGTAACAGAGCCCCGCATTTGGCCTTCCCCAGATTAAGGTGTTCTCACAGCTTTTTGTTGAAAAGGCCAACGAGGTTCTCTATTGTCCAAACATATACTTCCAAGTTGTTGACAATTTCCTTTTCAGCTCCGGGATGCTTTGACAACAGAAGCAGCTCAATCGAAGGAACCCGATGGGTCATTTAGATTGGACACTTTTCTTTGGTTGAACAAGATCACCCTAGACATTATAGGCCAAGCAGGTTCGAGACACCATGTACAAACCTCTTGGGATTAAAAATCAGCTCCACCAGGCTTCGATCATTCATTCGGATCACTTCATCAGGAGATGCCTCATGAAGTGACTGAGGGGTTTCGCAAATCCATGGCGTTCGACCCATTCTCTATCGGATTCATAATTTCGGTGGTGTTTCCATTTTCCCGGTTCATTGTATGTTGTCCATTCAAGTCGACAGAACGATTTTTTTGACGTATTATCAGCCCTCCGACCGTTCCAGGGCGCTTGCTAGTACAATTAAAGCCACTCAAACTATCGGAAGGAAACTGATCTCTCAGAAGAAGTCTGACATACTTGCTAGCCCCGATGTCGATGCAAAAGGCGGTGTCGAGAAGAAGAACTTTCACGGCCGCGATTTACTTACCCTTCTCATCAAGGCGAACATGGCTACGGATATCTTGGACAGCGCGCGGATGATGACGAAGATATATTAGCTCGTGAGTCCTCGCGTTATGTCTGCCGTCAATTGATCCAGCGGTAATGACAACTTCGATTCCGAAGAGGTCCCGACTTTCCTCATTGCTGGGCACGAGACAACGAGGTATCTGTCAGTCCTTGTCGAAGCAGAGTGTCTGCTCATACGCGGTCTTTAGCGCATCTATTACCTGGGGTCTCTATGCTCTAGGCTGCAACCCCACAGTGCATGCTAAGTTGAACGCAGAGGCTCGCGCATTTCACACGGATACTCCGTCCATGGATGAACTTAATAAGATGAAGTATCTTGATTATTTCACTCGGGAGGTTCTCCGGCTGTATCCTCCTGTCCCAGAAACGGACCGGGTTGCCAGGGAAGACACGGTGGTTCCAGTGGGTGAGCCTTATGTCGACAGACACGGGGTCAAGCGAAATGAAATTAGGTGCGTAGTATAATTTCGAGTCGCATATATCGAGCTTACGAAGTGGCACAAACGCGAAGGTTGCAAAAGGGCGACTTTATCCGCATTCCGATTCGCGCCATACATAGATTGAAATCGTTATGGGGCGAGGATGCCGACGACTTCAGGTAGGCATCATCCATTTGTGTGTACCGCATCTGCCTTCCAACTCACTGCTTTTGCAGACCAGAGCGTTGGGAAGCCATTCCTGAAGCCGTTAAATCGCTCCCTGGAGTCTTCAGCAACTTGCTCACGTTCCTCGCGGGGGCCCATGCGTGTATTGCCTACCGCTTTTCCATCATCGAGTAAGTTCTTTGTCATTATTGGTGCCCGTGCCAACAAACACCGCGACATTAGGATGAAAGCACTTTTATTCTCATTTGTGCGGGCGTTCGATTTCGAGCTCGCTATTCACCCAAGCGAGATCACGTGGCGGACGGTGGCTGTTACCCGCCCTTTCCTTGCTTCTGACCCCGACAAAGGCCCACAACTACCGCTCGTCATTCGACCTGCCAAGTCTGACTGATGCCTGGTGTATCGTACTGAGAAAACAGTGATTAGTATATGGTTCGTAGGTTTTTGACTGGTGTAAGGCGAGCTCCATGGCTGAGCCCGAAAATACTGCACGAATTTCTTATCTCGATCATCCTTATGCTGCCTCGTTGCCCGAGCCCGTCTTATTACTCCCAATTTTATTTACTTTTCCGAGTCATCCTTTTCACATTTCCTTCTTTAGTTGGTACTCTCTTTGTACTTGAGTATATCTGTCTCGACTGAATGAAGGGCACCCCATGTTAGAGAACCACCCACGTTAGTATTCGATTTTCCTATCCCGAAAGTCAGGCCACCGAGTCACTTGAAGTACCAGTCTCTCTGCACTTTACCTGTTACATGTTACCTGTTACCTCCCCCCCTGTTGGAGTTGGATCACGCTCTGCCCACGTAACGAACACACGCACGCACTATCGAACGCGTAGTACACCAGCTATATTTTTGGTTTAAGGACAGTAACGTGACGTGCAACTGTAAATTAATGATAGGACGTTCAATTGCAGATAAGATAAGATCGAGGACCCAGGCTTTTCTCGCTGCTGTTGGTCAGGTCACTCTACCACGACGAATTGCTCACACCCGCGCTATGAGTTTGAGCGTGGTCTCGCTGTATCCTGCGGGTATTGCTCCAGTCAAGACCGAGTATGTGCCGCTTGTTGAGACTCGCTTCCGTCTGCTCAAACCTCTCGTCCACTTAGATTCCTCATCTCAACAGCGGAAAGTTTGCAACCCCAAGTCGACGACGTTTCGACTGAAGAAGGGACCAATCGCTCTGCGCAAAAACGTAAGCAAGAGGACAACCCCATTGATTATGGCTCTCCCAAAAAACCGAAGCTGAATGGCGCAGAGAGGCGGAAGCTTTCCAAGGAGGAGAAAAAGGCGCAGCGTGGTTCTAATAAGGGGAGACGCTGGGCGAAGGTGCGAGACGAGATTGACCTCTGCTGGAGGTTCGCAGGTTCTGGAAAATGTGATTTTGGCTCAGAGTGCGTCTTTTGAACATTTCCTGTTGTCCATGCGCGCACAGTTCATTACTGACTTCGTGCTCTTCAAGATGCCGCTTCTCTCACGATATCCACGCTTACCTTGATGCGAAACCGAAAGACATATTCTTCCCTTCTGCATCTATGTTAAGCAATGAACCACCGTTCGTATCCCTGCCATGTACCGGCGAAAACGAAAACGAACGGCCAAAAGAATCTTCCGTTGATTCCACCACTCGGTGTCCCGTTTTCGAGGTGACGGGCTCTTGCCGACTGGGGTTGAAATGCAGGTTCTTGGGTGGTCACGTACGCAAAGCCGAAGATGGAACGGTCGCGTTGGTTGAGGACGAGGACAAGAAGGCGCTTACCCTGACCGCAAATACCGAGGTCAACTTCGTCTCTCCGGCGACGTTGAGACTCCTCAGAACGAAAAAGGTAGAGTCCATTTCGCAGATGTACTTGGAAGTATGCAATGAGACAATGCAGTATCCCACTCCAGTTTCTGATGGCTACCTTCAAGAGCTGAAAGCTACGGCTGAGGAACGAGAGGGCAAAGAAAATCGACTCGATGTTTCGGCCGGGGGAGAAAGCTCTACTGGCATCACAGCCAACCCTGACACAGAACCCGAGCCAAGCATCGAGGAGTCGAACATATCCGACTCAGTACAGCCTCAATCTGTGCCAGCAGCACTACCTGGCGTTGCTATTGAGCCTGCACCGACAAAGTTGTCTCCTGATGAAGCACATGCCCAAGCTGATCTTCCAGACGTCCCTTTCCGGTTTTCCGAGAAGAGGCGGCTCAATTGGTCGAACAAGACTTGTAAGTTATCTCTCTCTGACACGCCAGCTCGAGAGTAACAAATACCATATAGATTTAGGGCCCTTGACTACCGTTGGGAATCTTGTGAGTACTGCGCGATAGATTTGCCTCTCGGCAGTTTCCCAACCCAACTTCCAGCCATTTAGACGACTTTGCGTCTCGCTTGGTGCCGACATTACATGCGGTGAAAGTGAGTATTTGTTTGTACCGTCGACTCGACAAGGGCTCAGAATGGATAGTGGGCCTGGCGACCTCTTTCCTTTCAGCTTCCAAGGAGGAGTGGTCTTTAGTCAGGCGACACCCGTCCGAGACTATGTTTGGGGTGCAGGTCGCAGGGAGCAAGCCCATTACGCTCGCGCCTACAGCCGAGCTGTTAGCAAAAGAGTGTAACAGTGGCATCGACTTTGTGGACCTAAACTGCGGGTGTCCAATAGACCTCGTATTCCGAACAGGCAGTGGCTCAGCTCGTGCGTTCTTTTCTCTGTTCACGTTCAAATAAGGTGTTAACAATGTGCCATCCGACCTGTACCACCTACAGTGCTAGACGCAGCAGGGAAGCTGGGAAAGATCCTAGTAGGAATGAACCGGGCCCTCGGAGAAATTCCTTTGACCATCAAGCTGCGAACAGGCGTCAAGGAGGGCCGTAACAATGCGCACAAATTGATGCCCAGAATTGGCGCAGAGTGGAATGTCGCCGCCATGACAGTGAGTTTATCAGGGTATACCCTCATTAGCAACCGGAAAGTAATGCATATGACATTCTATCGCGAACACAGTTACATGGGCGGACAAGACAGCAGCGATACACGAAGCTAGCAGATTGGGAATACATCAAAGAATGTGTCCAAGCCGTGCGCGCACGCGAAGCCGACGATGACTGTTCGTGACTCCAATACCCCACGTGCCATTACTGACAGCAGGCACTCCAAAGTGCCGCGAGTCCCGATCTTCGGTGGTGGTGATGCCTTCTCCGCCGAAGATTACTGGACCAAGGTGGAAAGCAGCGGCGTCGATGGCGTCATGATCGCCCGTGGGGCGCTCATTAAACCCTGGATCTTTACCGAAATTAAGGAACGAAGAGAGTGGGACATCAGTTCCAGGGAGCGGTTAGAGCTGATACGAAAGGTCGGACTTTCTCTTCATGTCCGTTTGTTAGCGCTCATGCTTACGATGTGGCCACCGTCTCAGTACGCCGAGTTCGGACTAGAGTGCGTCGACGTGCACACGTTGCACCTCTCTCCGATGTCTTTTTTTAGCTGACCATGCCAACACAGCCACTTTGGCACCGACACGACCGGTGTCAATACAACACGCCGCTACCTATGCGAAGCGTTATCTTTCCAATATCGTTACATCCCGATCGGACTCCTTGAGTACCTTCCGCCTCGGATCAATGACCGTGCACCTCTCTTCCGCGGGCGTGATCAACTCGGTAAGTGCAACCCTACCTGGAAGTTCAGGTCTCTGACTCTCGTGCGGAAGAAACCCTCCTAGCAAGCGGTGATAGCCGCGACTGGGTAAAAATTTCTGAGATGTTCCTCGGCCCTGCCCCGGAATCGTGGACATTCACCCCCAAGCACAAAAGCAACGCTGTCGGCGGTGAGGAAGGGCAGGGCTGACCGACACGTCAAAACGCCGAGAATGGTCACTATCCAGAAGAAGTTCGTACACTGTCCAATTGTGAAGAGAGTGATGTACTAGATAATAACAAAGAAATAACAATGCAAGCCGTTTCCCCAGATAGGTAGCACCATTGTGCCGAATTGGGTCCCCACCTCTAGCTTTGAACTCAAGTGCTCACGTCCATGCGCTCCCCCGGAGTGAGGGGGGCTTCTGGCGGCGTATTGAACCCGGATACGGAAGTGGACGATGGAATGGAGACTTGGATGGTCTGAGTTACCACTTCTGGCTCTAAGGACTCAAGAAATAGTTGATTATGCCTGTCAACTTCCCTCTGCAGAGATAAGATTTGTATAGGTGTGAACACATGGCGGCAATGAGAGCAATTGTGCACGTACCACAACATCCTTTGGCCATGGCAAAGGTCCTTGATCTCCTTCCGGGACGGCTCGACTATAGATGAGCATGTACGGGCCTGCACCGAGGTGAAATCCCGTCTGATCGGTTAAAACAGTCTCTTCAGAAACCTATGGTGATTGAAGCACATGAACAAGAGCCTCAAATCGAGGACTAACCGCTTACCTCTGTAACAGACCAATCAACCGTCTTCCACCACGTGCCATTGTCGTTGACATATGAGTAGAGGTGACTGCGTCCATACAAACCATCATGCATGAGGACCACTCGAAGATCGTACTATTCGTGAAAGCGTGAGTCAGGTTCAGGGTACGAACGTAGGATTTGGGTACTCTATGCTCCCTCAGCTCCGGGCCTTCGAATAATCGTGAAAGCTGATCCTTTAGATTGTCTTTCTGGGTTTGGATAGCTGAGGACAGAAAAATAAGCTGAATTAACGCAACAAGCACCTTCGGGACTCACTTTCGAGCTCGTTCTCAATTCTGGCGAGTATTTTTCGCAGCTTTTGGGTCTGAGTAACGATCATAGTCGCCCGCTCGAGTGTTTCTTTGTTTGCTACGTGTTCGAAATAATGAAGTGTGGACCGGAGCGATTTGAGGACGTCTAAGTTCTAACGCGCGAACTCATGAGGCCGATTAACAAGGATGGTGAGTGCACACCTGATGCCGTTTGAGAGCATTCTCATGTAGCGTAAGAGCCTGGATCTTCTCGCCGATCTCCTTTTGTTCTTTCCATTTGGCGGCAGATATCTCAACGTTCTCCTTCATGTACTGGTCAAGATATATATGCTTCGGATACTGGAATGGCTTTTTCGGCAGAACCGGAGTCCGGGAATAAGATGGAAGCGTATCATGCCGCACAAGCTGGAACGTCACGACGTCGGAGGCCTCGAATATGACTTGCTGCTTCGACGGGATCTCGCTATGCGCCATTCTGGCAGACAATGCGGATGCTAGATTTGCCGACTGTTCGTCATCGCGGATGTCAACCTTCACGATAGCCATGTCTTGCCGTTGATCAAATGGAGACGTGTCTGGCTGCGCATCTGCGGACCCGTAGCGGAAGTAGAAAAGTCTGTGCGCAACCGGTCAGAGGCGTTTTGTGGAGCGAAGTACGGTGAATTGCCTTGGCCACTTGTGCGTCTGCGCTGTGACCCCTTTGTGGATCGACGATTCGATCGTCAAAGCCAACTTTTGCAAGAAATCTGCCTAGCGATCAACATATAGCGGGCTGGGCACGGAGGGGTCTACCATAGGAAAGCTCGACAGGGGTGGGAGTCGAATATACAGGGGGCTCGAGGTCTAGCGCAGGAAGACACGAATCCATATTGAGTTCGCTGATCGCGGCGAGGTCCATGTGAGTATAGTTTTCGAGCAGCGTCCACATGAGCAAGTCTTGGTCAAAGTGAGTATGTGTTCAACTGACATGAAGAAAGAAAGCGAGCAGACCTCCACCACTGGTTGGCGGAAGGGCGAACTCAGCACCTGGGGTTTCCATGGTTGGGCGCCAACTGGCGATGCTCCTCCGCACTTGTGGGACAAAATACAAGCCTTGGAAAATGAGAGCGGCATATACTAGTGAGCCATGGCTGGGTCTCACCACAACCGGACTTTTGTAGGCCCAGGGAAGGTCAGAAAAGGCAGGACTTAAGAGAAGCTGAACCGACCGGTTGTCTTTCCTAGCAAGTTGCTCGAAGGTCAAGGGCGTGTACTTGTCCTGGTCATTGTACGTATCGCGCATGCTCTCTTGAATCGCTCGGCTCAGGTGTTGGTCATCCTGCGAGATTCCAGAAGGTTGCTCGACCTGAACCTGATAGTCGTGAGTTGACAACTACACAGTGGAACTAGCCAAAGCACACATTCGACGGGACCATGGCCCAGTTGGGGTCTGGAGCTCGCTCGCTGGGACGGAACTGAGACACGGATGGTCCATAAGCAGATGTGGACAGAGATGCTTCCAGTGCACGTCTGAGTTCAGAGTCGCGCTCATCATCACCCGTGAGATCTATAATGCTCTTATCTCTCTCAGGTTTGGAAGCTATTGGTGCTATCAGAGTTCTGAAGGGAGAGAGGACATCGTTCCGCTCACGAGGGGGTGTACTCGGGTGAGTGACCGAAGTCGGAACATCTACCAATTTTCCGAAATCCGTGGGCCACGAATCCTCGGCCCCAGTGTCCCCTTCCAGGAAAGAGGTGGCGGCCTTGTTCACGTCGCCGTTGTGCTTTCTGAGGACTCGCCTTGCGATCTCCGGGTCTCCATGTCCCATCATGGAGGTGAGAAATGTCACATTTTCATCTTCACTGACGTCCATGGAGACGATATGAGGTGGGGAACCTTGGAACTCTAACGGAGGAGAAGAAAAGTCGTAGTCACGGGCTGGCACAGCCGAGGAACGGGAGAAGATTAGATAAGATTAGTCGATAGCCGAGGTACCGTGGAATGAAAGTGTACTGTACTGTATGTTTGTATTTTACAGGATTGGTCTACTATTCTTGCCTATCCAAGAAGCCAACACCGCCGGCCCTAGCCTTCGCCAGGAAACTCTCGTACCATCTCGCGATCAGACTCATTGGAACCATGCTCTCGGGAGAAAGTGAGGCTCCGCTCCCCGACACGAAGCCGGAGACATAGTTGAGCAAGTGCTTGACAATCTTCTCAGCAAATACCGTCGCGTCAGACAAGGCGGGTGCGGGTTTGGACACGGCAGTGGGTAAAGCGCTAACTTGATCCAAGACGTAGGGGAGGGGCTCGATGGAGATGCCAAGCACCGCTGTCACGCCAATACCAGTCGTGGGCTGTGCTGGATTTGAGAAGGCCGCTTGGGAGGACGACGATTGGGACACGAAGTTCCCACGTAGACGAAAGATCGCGGAGGGCTTTTCGTTTGAAAGCCTGTTCTAAGTCGAGTCGTGGACGCATGAGAAGAAGCGAACAGGACTAACATGCCAAGCAATTGAAAGCCCTTCCCTGGCCAGAATAAATGGACCGTCGCTCCATATCCTTCTGGAAATGGCACTTTGTGACGAAGGTCAGTGTCAATACTAGTGAACAACAGCTCGGAAGTGAAGATACGAAATATGTGCACAGACCTGTACCAAGTAGGAAGACGCAGATGTGATTGATAGATTCAGCTGCTGGAAGCTCGAAGGCAGCCTTAGTTTCGTCAATCTGCTGGAGATTTGTCTGTAGGAGCCTGCCCGCCACACAGCAACCGAACATAACTTCAAAATTGTCAGAATACTCCGAGTCGGAGGCTTGGTCGGAAGAGTTCGAGTTCACGGGCCGTGACCTGCTGTTGCCATTATTGTACAGTGCTTGAAAGTAGCCCAAGCTGGAGATTCCTACACGCGCCAATGTCACCGCGACCATGACACGTAAGCCCACCGACTATTCATAGGAAGAATTGATATCGGTTTGAACGAGCCATGGTATGCACTTTTACTTGCTGATAGAGCTTTGGACGGAGGTTGTGAGGTGGCAACGCGAATGCGGGATTGGCGCGGGAAACGATGAAATGCGAACAACTAGTACTGTAATGGCAATCATACTTGAGTTTTACCACTGTCCACGTCTTGCTAACCAGGACAGTGTCCCTCCGAAGTCACCACATGATATAAAACCGACATCAACGAACGGGTCCGGGAACATCGTGGTCCGGTTTCAACCATTCAGCACATAAACGCCCGAACCCCAACGCACACCAAACAATGTGTTCTCTAAAATCTCAGGCTTACGTCTTTGATGCTAGACCACATTATCCATTGCTCATCCCCGTGAAGCGCTATTGGGTACCCGAATTCGAGTCAACCGACCCCGATGCCGTTACCTTGATCCTCGCACATGCTCTAAGTTTTACGAAGGAGCACTGGGAGCCACTCTTGGAGGATTTGTACGGTCAACTAGCAATCACTCCGAGGAACCGCTCACAACCGAAAATTCGTGATGTATGGGCTATCGAGTGTCCAAATCATGGTGAAGGCGCCGTATTGAACGAAGAAACCTTGTTGGATGGTTACACTCCTGCTTGTAGGTGGTTGTGCTGGACCTTTGCGAATGACCACGCTCAACCTAGTTGCGGAAACTCACCCAGTTTCGTGGGACGAATACGCGAGAGCTGTACATTTGGTTTTGAACGGTCTAGGGAAGGGCATAGATGTCGACTTCAAGTCTCGCAACTTAGTTGGGGTGGGCCATTCTATGGGGGCATCAGCAATGTCAGCTTCCCCGTCGATTCTTCTTCGCGGTTTAACATTGACTCGCTTTTCACCGCCGCAGTGTCCTAACGAGGACGATACACCCGTTTGTCACATGGTCAACAGCGATCTTCGTCGAACCAATGATTGTTCATCGCAAAAATTTTACGGGACAGAATAAATTCCTGCTCAAAGGTGCCCTCCAGCGACGTGACACGTGGTCCAGTCGAGAGGAAGCTCAAAAGGTATTCCGAGAACGCTCTCTTAAATCATGGGATCCTCGTGTCGTTGACATCTACATTGTATGTATGATTTTCTACGCTCGATTTTCTGTGTTCTGATTGGGACAGAAATATGGTCTACGAGAACTTCCTACATTGACATACCCTGACAAGACGCAAGGGGTCACTCTCACCTGTACAAAAGTTCAGGAATTCGTACGTCACTTCATCGTGCGCCACGCAGGTCGTTCCCCTCAGTCATGCCATATAGGCTACGTACTGCGAAAATGTTGGGCGTGTGAAAGCGCAAAGGTTCCTTGCAACTTTCTGCAAGGACGTACCAACGCACGTCGTATTTGGGGAAATTGCCGATATAAAGTTCGTATTTTGGATTGCGAGTCCGTCGCCGCTGATTAATTTTGCGACACCATCAGTCCGCCTGAAAATCGCGAATTTTTGACGCAAGTTTCCGGTGACGGTTTTCGGACAACGTCCTTCGTCAAGAACGCAGGGCATCTGGTTCGTCTGCCAAAAACAAATGTTGCCGTCTCTCTTTTTTCTAAACACGTCCCCTACAGGTCGTGTATCAGAACCCGGCGGGTGTGGCCGATGCCATTTTGAATGTTTTACAAGGTTTGCGGGTTGCCCCGTCTAAGTTGTGATATAATTGAATAATTGCGATACGAGTACCGTAGCTACGTGAGTACGGTACGGAAAGGTATCAAGGAATGATGCATTCGCTATAGCGCACGCCTGGCTCTTGACTCGAAGACATAATTTATGTAGCGGTAGACAACCTGTCAAGGAGAAGCGGCAAGCAATCTCGAGGAATGAGAGTAGTACTAGGAACGAAATGCGAGGTAGGGCAGGACATGGACTTCCGGAACTTCAGTACGAGTGCCCTTGCTAGCGCGGAAGTGGGAGTAAGGCGATTAGTTTCAGTGAGGGCTGACGTGACGAGAGTAGCTGGGCCGTAAAGGGTCCACTACTAACATGGCGGGGACATACATCTATGGAACTGTGATCGGCAGTGAAGCCCATGGGCGAGACTGCAGGTCAATTTGCGGCGGTGCGGGAACCGGCTTCACTCTCCTCGCTGAGGATGGCCGAAGTGCCGTCTTGTCAGGTTGTTGGTACCCATGAGCAGGACCGAGGACCGAACGGAGCCTAGGTTCATCGGAGTAAACCGCCTATGTGCAGCACCTCATTTCGTGATCGCCTGGTGGAATCAAGAATGCTCACATGACCATACCACCGTAATACCGCTCCCCAGCTTCTCAAACACGTAATTGCTATAGCTATTGCATTCGACATGTCTCTCAGAGCAGCCACTAGTGCCGTCAAGGGCGTGATAGTTTCACCTCGACGAATACATTCGGAGCTTTCGCTTTCCGCGGTGCGAGTCGGCACGTATTCTACTGCCGCCAGCAACAAAATACCAGTAAGGATCGTCGAAGTAGGCCCTCGGGATGGACTCCAAAACGAGAAGACGATTATCCCCCCAGAAATCAAAGTCGAACTCATCAACCGGCTCGGCCGTGCTGGTTCAACAGTCATAGAAGCCGGGAGCTTTGTGAGTCCAAAGTGGGTGCCGCAGGTATGTACATGTCCATTGGATACTCCCTCGTGTGCTGACAATCGTGCAGATGGCTGGGACGGCCGAGATAGTGGCCTCCATGAAGAAACTCCCTGGCGTCACATATCAGGTTCTCGTGCCAAATGAGAAGGGCCTGGAAAAGGTCCTCAGCCTACTCGCTGCCCATCCCGTCAAGCCCCCGATTGACGAGATTGCCGTCTTCACTGCTGCCACGGACGCGTTCTCACTCGCCAACACGAACGTCACGGTGGCCGAATCTCTGAAGCGCCTGGAGCGTGTTGTCCAAGGTGCTCTTGACAAAGGTATCAGGGTGCGTGGGTACGTCAGCGTGGTGATTGCGTGCCCGTACAGCGGCAAGGTAGACTACAACAAGGTGCGGGATGTGACGAAGGAGCTACTCGACATGGGATGTTATGAAGTGAGTTTGGGGGATACCACTGGGATGGGAAACCCAACGAGTGTGAGCGAGATGATCAACGTGACACTCCAAGCAAATTCAGTGGAAAAGCTGGCTGGCCATGTATGTAACACTCCACCTCGCGTCATTCTTCCTTCTCACATATACTTTTCCAGTTTCACGATACCTTTGGCATGGGTGTCGCCAACTCTATGACTGCACTCCTCGCGGGTATTCGTACGCTGGACAGTTCCATCGGTAGCCTCGGAGGTTGCCCATACTCGCCGGGGGCGACCGGGAATGTCGCTACAGAAGATATTCTGTATGCTTTGCAAGATTCTCCTTACTCTGCGCCTGGCGACCTCGAAGCTCTGGTGGACATAGGCTTTTGGATATCAGAAAAGTTGGGGCGTGACAATTCCAGTCGAGTAGGAAAGGCTATTCGCGCACGTAGAGAGCAAATACGACAGAAACAAAATGGAGCTGAAAAATAATTTCGCAATGCAGTTTTTTTGGAGCATGTACCTGACCGGTCATGGCAATTGGGTTATGTGCTACCAAACCAAGAGGTCCCATATCCATAGGAATGGGGAACGCACGATCAGTTCCCAAGTTATGATACTGTAGTCACAGTGGCTGAGGGGAAAGGCGCTGGCCGAGAATAGCCAATCCTGGCATTTTCCGAAGATAATTTCGCATTCGCAAAGCGCGAGCGCTAACGCGCACTCGAGTCGCTCGACTCGAATCGCACACTGGTAAGCAAAAACACAAGCAACGCTGCCCTGTACAACCAGGCGCTATGCCAGACTCATTTTTCTCCTCCAAAAAAACGCGGAAACGGAAACGCGTGGCTTCTAAGGACTCAGGCCCGTCCTCCAGCAAAAAAATCCCGCGAACGAGCAATGGTCGCGTATCGGTGAAGGGGAAAACGAAGAAACACACAGCAGATGAGGACTTGCATTCTGGTGGAAGCGGATCCGAAGCCTTGGATGACATGGACTTGAGAGCGGACGAGGTTGACCCCAACGAAAGCGGTGAGGAAGACGCGGATGAGACACCAGCGGAGAAGAGGCTCCGCTTGGCGAAGTTGTATCTCGAATCTATCAAAGAGGGCTTAGGTGTGAACTCTTCCTTATCATTACTGCTCTATGGTCCTGACACTGGTTCGTTTGCGTGCTCAGCCGATGGAGAGGTCGATGCTGCCGAAATCGACAAAGAGTTGATCTCTGCTCGCTTGAAGCAAGATGTCCTTGAACACGCGGGAAAGCTACACTTATATGTAGCAGACTCTGTAAGTACTATCGTAACTTGGATTTTCGTCCATGACACTTCATCTTTACAGTTCGACTTTGTGCAACCTCCACCCACGCTTCGGACACGGGGACACAGATTCTCTGTGACATCTGCCGTCGCTTCCAGTGATGCGCGCTTCCTATTCACGTCAGGAAAAGATGGTTTTATCATTAAATGGGATTTACACAGCGGTACCAGGCTTGCTACCTTCCGCAAACTACGTCCTGGTGGCAAGGGCAAGGAGAAGGCGGTTGCAGAGATACCCGGGCATAGCGACGCGGTGCTCACCCTCGCTCTGAGCGATGACGGGCGATACCTTGCCAGTGCTGGAAAGGATCGCCGAGTGGGTGTGTGGGACGTCGAGAAAGGCGAATGGGTGAGAGGCTTTGGCGGCCACCGGGACACCATATCTGTACGTGACACGTCCCCTCTACTGGCACAATTTTTTCTCATGCATCGTGTGCTCTGAACTTCAGGCTGTCGCGTTTCGGAAAGGCACTCAACAACTATACACCGCCTCGTACGACCGCACGATAAAATTGTTTGATCTGTCCGTAATGGGCTATGTGGAAACGCTCTACGGCCACCAAGATTGCATTCTCGACGTCGACGTGCTGCGCTCGGAAACGGCAGTGAGCGTCGGGGGTAGAGATAAAACTGTCCGCTTTTGGAAGATCGTGGACGAAACACAGCTCGTCTTTCGCGGGGGCGGTCGGAGCTCGGCAAGAGAACTGTTAGAAGGCGGGGGTTTAGCAGATTTCGAGGAGGAAGAGCGGGACAGCGGGAAGAGAGGGAGTCGGACGGAGATGAAATATGTCGAGGGCAGCCTTGACTGTGTTGCTATGATTGATGAGTCGACGTTCCTCAGTGGCGGTGACAGCGGGTGAGAGTCAATCTCGGACATATCTCGGACGCTGCTTAACGCCCTTCATAGGTCGATATGTCTGTGGACGACCCAGAGGAAGAAACCCATATTTACGCAAGCCGTCGCCCATGGATTAAGCGAAACTGTATCCGAGACAGTGGGCGTGATTCGTACGCCACGTTGGATCACAGCTCTCGGAACTCTGCGTTATTCAGACCTATTTGCTTCTGGTGAGCCCGTTTTTAGACACGTATCAAGCAAACGCAAACCTTACCGCGGGGGGCATGTAGGGTCCTGGGACGGCCACATTCGCTTGTGGAAAGTTGACCCCAAAATCAAGTCCTTTTCCGCCGCAGGAAGTTTCCCTGTTCCAGGCGTCATCAACTCGCTGCAATTCCTATCGCCGCGGAAGGGAGCGATGGATGATGCCTCGTGGGCCCACTCGGTGCCCCAGGCGGATGCATCCCGGTTTGTAAGCGAGGCGTCTTCGAAGAAGCCGGGTTTAGTGCTGTTGGTAGCGGGAACCGGTCAAGAGATGCGATTGGGTCGTTGGGTGACTGTGAAGGGGGATGGCGCGCGCAATGGCGCACTTGTAATGGCTCTGCATCCTCGGACGTCACCTTAAGTCGTATCGTATCTAATCTATCCCCATCCCACGAACATTGCGTCCATCGTCAGCGGAGATGTGCTTACCCGCTTAAGTTAGTCTATGCCCTAAACTCTGACACTAACGTATTCGAGTATTTCGAGGTGATGCTCCCCACGATTTTTCGCGGTATAACCGGACAGCCATCCGTACCTCGAGGCTTTACGAAAACTTCTCTTTCCCACTCACAACTCAGTCGCAGCTACGGAAAAGGCATGCAAAAGCTCACGGTCGCTTCTCTGAACCCCGCTTCTCTCAAAGTCCAGTATGCCGTGCGTGGCGAGTTGGCCATTAGAGCCGAGGAGTACCGCGTACGCCTCAAAACGGGAGACGATAACGGCTTGCCATTCAACAAGGTCATATCGTCGAATATAGGGAACCCGCAGCAGGCAGGGCTTGATCAGCCGCCGATTACATTCGTCCGACAAGTAGGTAGTCTTTGACGCTCGATGCGCTGGCTCTGATCGATATGTGTCACAGGTAGCGGCGTTGATGGAATGGCCTGCGCTTGCTGAGCTGGCAAAAGACGTCTTCCCTGCAGATGTCATCGCCCGGGCCAAGGAGCTCCAGGCTGAGATTGGCTCTATAGGAGCTTACTCGCACAGTCAGGGTATTCCCTACATCCGGAAGAACGTCGCTCGCTTTATCGAAGGTCAGTCCCCTCATCTTTTACGATGCCGTCATTCCTCCCCCAACGAACTCCTCTCTGACCTACCCATACAGAGCGCGATGGCTATCCCTCCGATCCTAGCCACATTTTCCTAACCGCTGGCGCATCCGCGGGCGTGTCGTTACTCATATCGATGCTGATCTCCAACCCCAAATCGGGCATCCTCATTCCGATCCCGCAGTACCCATTGTACACGGCGACCCTGGCGTCCAACTCCGGCGTTGGGATACCGTACCTCCTTGACGAGGATGCCGAATGGGCTACATCTCCGCCAGATATCGAGGCCGCGATCGAGAAGGCCGTCAAGGACGGTATTACACCCAAGGCGCTCGTCGTCATCAACCCAGGCAACCCGACAGGTGCGCTACTGGACGAAGCGACGATGCAGAAGGTCGTGCGTCTATGCGAGCGACACAACCTCGTGCTCCTCGCAGACGAGGTCTACCAAACGAACCTGCACTCTCCCACCACGCACCCATTCGCATCTTTCAAGAAAGTCGTGCGCGCACTCGGCTCGTCCCTACCGCTCGTCTCTTTCCACTCGATCTCCAAGGGCGTCATGGGCGAGTGCGGCCGTCGCGGCGGCTACTTTGAGGCCACGAACTTCGGCGACGACATCATCGCGCTCATGTACAAGCTGGTCTCTGTCTTGCTCTGCCCCCCGCTCGGCGGCCAGATCGGCGTCGACAGCATGGTTCGTCCCCCGCGCCCAGGCGACCCCAGCTATGCGCTCTGGAAGACGGAGACCGACAAGACGCACGCTGCGCTCGCGCAGCGCACCAAGACCATGTCAGACCGGCTCAATGCCCTCCCCGGCGTGTCCTGCGTCAACTCACCCGGCGCACTCTACCTGTACCCGCGTATAAGGTTGCCCGATGCCGCGATCGAGGCGGCACGCAAGGCGGGTAAGGAGCCCGACACGTTCTATGCGCTCGGCTTGCTGGAGGACACCGGCATCTGCGTCATTCCCGGAAGCGGGTTCGGGCAGAAAGAAGGACAGTACCACTATCGGCTCACGTGCCTTTGTCCTGGTGTAGACGAATACGTGGGGGCGTTGGAACGCTTCCACCGCAAATTTATCGAGCGCTACGAAGGCTTGTGACCTGAAAAGATATACTGTAAATAGACAAGATTTCCTGGATGTATCATCATTGTTCCTTCTTTGCACTTCTACGACCAAGACAGCCGTTTATAGAAGGCTATGATCAAAGTGCCGTTATTACGCCTCATAGCAGTTACGTTGTCGAACCCTGAATGCATGAATTAATGTGAAAACTACGTGGTTATCGTACAGCTGCTTATAGTGCGTACATGCCGCTGCCCCAAGAACTGCAAGCAGCACCGAACAAGAATGATGATCAAGCAGAACTGATATATGATCAAATCAAAATAACATAGATATGGAGTCGGCATAAGAAGTGTCGTAAGTATCCGACGTTGGCTGCGCGAGGTCTGGAGCGGACGAGTGGAAAGACAAGGCGTAAGCTGGACCCGCGCCGTCACCCAGAGACGAAGTAATGTCTGAGGCCATGCGGCGGACACGTGACAACGAAGGGAGGAGTGTTGCACCACCACTTGTGTCCTCTATCGAGGGCGGATAAAGACTGGAGAGGTCACTTGCGACGGATGACGTCGATGATGCTCTACTCCTCGGAGGGGGGACTGTCAACATGGGAATATTAGAGGGAATACAGCATTCACGGTCGTCAGGAAAGTTGTTTGAAAGTAGATCGGATTGACCCCCTCCTGGTTCATGATCATCGCAACGGCGTTGACAGCGCATGCAATAGTTACCAATTCGCATCCGCTGGTCACCGACGCAAATGCACTGAGACGTCGGTTCGTGGAAGACGTCGGGTAAACTCTCCAGGGTAATGGGCATAGGTTCGACTATGCGGGGGAGGTCGAACATAGGATACCCCTTGGAATCGTCTTCGAAGGGAGGTGAAGGGGGAATCATCGGGATATTCTCGATCCACTCTTCTAACGGTTCAAACTGGTGCGGTATCCGCCCATCTTGGGGAGTGGTCGGAGGAGTCGGAGCAGGATGAGGAGCAACGTCGGATATACGCAAGCAGCCATTGCAGGAGCCAGGATTGGAACAATCTTCACGACTAGACCATGCGATTGGCCCTCTATGCTGTAAGCAAGTCGGGCAGGCACAGGATTCCCCACAGGTACAGAAGCCCCGGAGTCCGGCTGGATATTCCGGCGAGTCCAAGCCATCTCGTAACTCCGGGTAAGAAGGCGGATAAGTCTTCTGGGGAATTGAATGTCCTGAACTATCACTGGACCACGCCATCAAATCGGACGACCGATGCGTCGCCAAACCATTCTCGGCAAAGCCTTCTTCGGAAGAATAATGGTGTTCCTCGTAAGCACGACCATAAGGGCTGAAAAACGCGGATCCGTGGGAGAAGCGGTGGTTGTGAGGATGAGGATGAGCAAGGGATGCGCTGGCGTCGACACAAGACTGTTGTAGCGGAGGACGGGGGAGAACAGGACGCAAGGCGTGTATGCTAACAGGCAAGGAAGCGCTTGTAGCGCCGATCGGAGAGACAGGTGGAAAGGCCCCGGGATCCCTCGTTTTAGGGCGAACAGGTTTTTTGGCGGTAGAGCAGTGACAATCTGCGCCATCCTTACACCGGCAAATACGGGTTACTGGGTGATGGCATCAGTTCTGAGGAATGCAGATAAGAAAGAACCACACGGTGGCACAAACCTGCGGGTTCCATAGAGGAAGGGGGTTCGAGCGTGTGCGGTACGACCGACGCCCCGAGGACCTGCGGTAGTCCATCGGGAAACGCGGCGCTCGCTAAAACCCTCGCTAAATTGCCTGGAGTGAAGGCAAAATCCCTTACAGGTTACATTTCCTGAGGTATAGATGTCCTATAGACAGGCTCACCTTTCTTACGGGAAGGGGTGAAGTCTTTTTCTGGTGGGTGATCTTTCGCTTCGCACATGCACTTGACGTGGACTTGCTTTGTTTTACGGAGTTCACGACAGTGTTCGCATTGGGTGATAGGACGACCCTTCTTCTTGATCTCAAAG
This sequence comes from Lactarius quietus, assembly GCA_015025155.1. Taxonomy (NCBI): domain Eukaryota; kingdom Fungi; phylum Basidiomycota; class Agaricomycetes; order Russulales; family Russulaceae; genus Lactarius; species Lactarius quietus. The sequence continues at coordinate 8,280 of WITN01000813.1, read as the reverse complement.
AGGGGGCGGTCGGTGTGTTTGCAGGCAGAGGAGCGATGGCCTTTGATGCATGCTTCGCTGTAAGTGGATATGAGTAAGGGGCGGGATAACGAGAGAGTGAGGTAAGGACATACCAGGCGTATTTTTTATCGCTGATGAGGACCTAGAAAAGGGAGGGAGTGAGGACAAACAAATTCGGACGACAGAGATGGGGGAGGGGGGAGAAAACAAACCATTGTGTGGTAAAATCGAAAAGATTTAGAGAGAAAGCAGAGAACTAGATCGTCTGGGACAAAAGTCAGGACGACTTTGTCCGCTAACGCTCAGAGAGCGGGTGTTATTGGGACTGAAAGACGGACTGGTGAATGCTGTTGTCGTGACGGATAATACACATCAGCAAGGCAGAGCTAAGGCAATCGTTGATTGGGAGCGCACGTTGGTCTAAATACTCATGGCAGACCAAACACGACACAATAGCATTAGTCCCTCATTCCAGATAAGGTAATTTGTTCACAAGACTGCCCCGTTTTCTGGTTTGGTTTTCTAGAGCGTTCGGAGGCTGCAGCTATGCAAGACGGTCGTGTACCTCGGTAAGTCTCCCTTCCCCCGTCTAACTCCTATATCGCACATAGATCTTCCCTTAATCTGCTCCACAGCGTCAAGAATAGGGCCCCCGCTGCCATCCAGGTCCGTTTCTCATTCCCTCACCCTTTGTGTACTGCTACCCTCGCCTTATAGATCACTGCAGAGCAACTCCTTAGAGAGGTATTTCTTTTCTCTTCCCACTATCCTCCTCCCTGACACTCTTTCAAAGGCTCAAGAAAGACAAGAATCTCAATTTCGCGCCCCCCGACAACGCGTCGAAGACTTTGAGGAACTACATGAATATCGCGGTCGTAAACGCAAGGAATTTGAAGAGCGTATCCGCCGCACACGAGGCAGCATGTATGATCTCTCGTCCATTCAATCCCCGCCTTGGTTAGACACTCATGTTGTTCTAGAAAGGAATGGCTGCAGTATGCAAGCTGGGAGGCTTCACAAAACGAATTTGCGCGCGCTCGCTCGGTGTTTGAACGTGCACTCGATGTAGATCCCCGGAGCGTGCCCCTCTGGCTCACTTATACCGAAACCGAGCTCAAGTCCCGCAATGTTCAACATGCGCGCAACCTCTTTGATCGCGCCGTCACCTTACTTCCCCGAGTGGACCAGCTTTGGTACAAGTACGTTTATTTAGAAGAACTCCTCCAAAATATTGCCGGCGCCCGTCAAGTCTTTGAGCGATGGATGGCATGGGAGCCTGATGACAAGGCATGGCAAGCCTACATCAAACTTGAAATTCGTTACAACGAACTCGATCGTGCTAGTGCTATTTACGAGCGCTGGGTCGCTGTTCGGCCCGAGCCGCGTGTTTGGGTCAAGTGGGGTAAATTCGAGGAGGAACGCAGCAAGGTCGACAAGGCGCGTGAGGTGTTCCAGAGCGCGCTTGAGTTCTTTGGAGATGAGGAAGAACAAGTCGAGAAGGCCCAAGCAGTGTTTGGTGCTTTTGCTAGAATGGAGACCCGTATAAAAGAGTACGAGCGCGCGAGGGTGATATACAAGGTAACTGAATGCCTTTTCTTTGTGGACTGTTTCCATTCTGAGCGCGTGTTTAGTTCGCCTTGGAGCGCCTCCCACGCTCAAAATCGGCCCACTTGTATGCTGCATACACAAAATTCGAAAAACAGCATGGCACACGTACGACGCTGGAGTCAACGGTGCTCGGCAAGCGGCGGATTCAGTATGAAGAGGAGCTTTCGCATGACGGCAGAAATTACGATGTTTGGTTTGATTATGCTCGTCTCGAGGAGGGAACCTACCGACAATTACGCGAAGAAGGAGCTACCGCGGAGGAGGAAGAACAAGCTGTCACTCGCGTCCGTGAGGTGTACGAACGGGCCGTCGCGCAGGTGCCACCAGGAACCGAGAAGAGGCATTGGCGACGGTACATTTTCTTATGGCTCGACTATGCACTATTCGAAGAAATTGAAACCAAGGTATTAACTTTATCTCTGCAACGTGTCTAAACTTACGCTACGTTTAGGATTTCACGCGGACAAGAGAAATTTACCAGACAGCCACACAACTCGTGCCACATAAACATTTTACATTCGCCAAACTATGGCTAATGTTCGCGCGGTTTGAGGTCCGTCGTCTCAACCTGCCTGCTGCTCGGAAAATTCTGGGTACGGCCATCGGGGTGTCCCCCAAAGAAGCATTATTCAAGGGTTACATCCAGCTGGAATTTGATGTAAGGAACCTGTATCCAATTACATGATATCGTGTGACCGGGTCCTTCCTTCCTAGCTCCGAGAATTCGACCGCGTCCGGACACTCTATGAGAAATACATCGAGGTACGTTGCCACCATTCTCACCTTCTTCAGCTCCATTGACTACTTGTTCGCAGTTTGACCCCACAAACTCCGCAGCCTGGATCAAGTATGCTGAATTGGAGACACAACTCGCGGACTACAGCCGAGCGCGGGGGATCTTCGAGCTTGGAGTCTCGCAAACCCCGCTCTCGATGCCAGAACTCCTCTGGAAGGCGTACATCGATTTTGAGGTCGAGGAGGGCGAGCGGTTGCGCGGACGTGCGTTATATGAGCGATTGACTGGGTCAAGTGGACACTGGAAGGTGTGGGTTGCGTATGCGATGTTTGAGGCACAGCCGATCCAGCCGCCCCGCGACGAGCGCGAAGAAGAAGAGGAAGATGAGGAAGGTGCTGAAGAGAAGGAGCCAAAGATGGTGGAAGGTGACCTAGAGCTGGCGCGACAGGTGTTCCAAAGGGGATACAAGGACCTCAAGGGCAAGGGCTTGAAGAATGAGGTAAGCAAGACTGCTGCTATCTCATGGGAATGGGTTTCTGATATCCCAGCATGGTTCACAGCGCGTCGCGTTGTTGCAAGTGTGGAAGTCCTTTGAAGAGCAACGCGGTTCAGCGGATGATGTCGCCAAGGTGGAAGGCATGATGCCTGTGCAGGGAAAGCGGCGATACGTCGACGAGGAGACCGGCCAGCTGGTCGAGGGTACGTTTCCACGTTCTCTCATGAGGAAAATAAATATTAATCATTCTCGCACAGACTACGACTACATTTTTGCAGACGACGAGCGCGAGGCGAATCCGACCTCATACAAATTCTTACAAATGGCGCATGCCTGGGCTGCTGCCAAGAAGACAGGAGGATCTGCTGGTGGTATTGGAGGTGCACAATCTCGGTTCACTGCGGCCCTTTCCAAGGACGATCACGATACAAACGACCGGGCCGAGTCGGATGGCGGTGGTGCAAGTGAGCCCATGGACGAGGACGAGGCGAGTGTGGCAAGCTCACAGGGCGACTCGTGAATATGTGTATACGGACTGCTATATCTGTATAATGCATGTACCGCAGCACTACCGCATGCGCCGCACGCCAAAACTGTGAGACTCAGGAACGCGAAGCCTTTATAAGTTTTATTATGGTTACTCGGCGACGTTATTTACAGCCAGTTGGGCAGAGTCTAAGGCCAGGCCTCTCAGGGTGGATATGGTTTGGACCACTGTGGCTGCACCCTTTCTGATACTGCGCCTGCGCCTGTTGGCGGTGTACTGTATGGCGTACGTCAAATGGGTTTAAACGCCGATCGGACCTGTTGCAGATAGGATACAGTACTTACGACCACTGAATGGGAACAGCTAGATGAAAGGGCAGACAGGTAGGAAACGAGGCGGGAAAAGGTGAGAGCGACTGCCGCGGAGCTTGGAGATGTACTATCAGTGTCCTACTGTAATTGTCAGTGTAACTTACATCCACGGGTCGGGGGCTAAACGCCAAAGCCACCAGGATCGGAGCTAGGTTAGCCCGCGGCGCAGTGAGCGTGACTCTGCTCTACGTATTCTAACCCGATAAATTTGTCTGCTGTCGCTGCGCGAGCCGCGCATCGTAGCGCTTCTCTATCCGGAGCTCGAAACGCGCCGGCGCGGTTGTATGTGGGTGTGCGCGGGCGTTTCATGCGCGGTCAGGCAGGACAGCAGGCTGTTGGTTCTTGGCATGTTTTGGGGGTCGGGCGTGTGATTCTTGCGAGGGGGTACGCATATGGCGAAGTGCTTCCTGAATTATCGTGTTCTCCTCGTGGGCTACCTGCTCCATCAAGTCGTTCGCCTGTTTGACAGCGGGGCTAGACTCGGCCACAGGCGCGCGAGACGACTGAGTCGTCGGACCGTGGGTGCTCCACTACGGGTCAAGAGGTGGGGAGCGGTCACGCGGGTATTCTTCTGCTGCGAGAAAGCCTTTGTCGACAGCAAATACTCCACAAGACCACTGTCTCGGTGAGCTGTCCAAGAGGCTTTGAGACCAGAAAGGGACAGGCCGACAAGGGCTGGCTTCGATTGGGGGTCGGAAAGGGAGAAAAAAAGGAAAGGATATAGAGTGTTCCATGGAAACTAGATCCAGACGTTAATAGAGCCATAGGGAACTGGGCGGTGTTGCTTGAGGATATTGGGAAGTTCTTTGGATTGTTCTGATTTACAGCAGAAATAGCAAATGGTGGTGCTAAGCCAGACGATTAGCGGATCACATGATAGATTTGGCTAGTTGGAAAATCCAGGGAGAAGGGGCAGTGGCACTCGGCATGCATTCTCTACGGTTTCACATACAACAACCGCTGTCCTCGTTTTCCCCGAGGCTGGGAACCCTCTCCATACATCGCACATCGGAGAACACCACCGTCAGCGTGTCCACCCCAGGTCTCATTACCTCCACCTCCCGAGGCGTTGTCCCCCACCTTTCCACCGACCACACGAGAGTTTCGGACGCCATCAGATGGCTGCACGTCCCTTTTGAATCCTTGTAAGTACGTACTACCAACAACTCCACTAGACCTGGCCAGTGATTACCGATCGGCAGCTTGGAGCATTCCCCTCCGGTGCCAACCCTCCATCCCGGCCCGTATCCGTTGCATGCATACCTCGGTTTTCGCCCAAATCGACACATACTCACCGTCTCGTTGAGAGATCCGGCGGACGATAGGGATATGCCCCCGAATGGCTATTCCTTTGTCAACGCCCTGTGTCTGCGTGGCGTACGCAAGGTCCACATCCCTTTAAATCTCCCTTTGTTCCTTGCACGACTCATCTTCCCACCTATAGGAAACGCCTGACGAGTGGAGGGATCATGTTTTGTCGGTACAACCCGACTTTGTCGTGGCACTCTCGGACACCCCCTTCACACCTGGATCACACTCGCAAAAACGGATAACCAAAAGTATTGAGCGTTCTGCATCATGGCTGGCAAACATCCTTCGACCGCTCCCTGGTCAACACGATTCCAGCCCCGCAGGTCCCCATCTTCTAAATGTCCTCGTTCATATGGCAGGCGGTACCTCCCCTGCCGCGAGGCAAGCCTTCTCTCAATCCTTGCTGGAACCTCTCTTCGACAAGGAGGCAGAAGCCATCAAACCTTTGAACACCCTAGATGAAGGTGTGGAGGCTACACCTTCGATCTCGCGCCTCTACACAAATCACTTTCGGGGGACCCTCCCCCCCGCGATGGTGGTACGACAAAGAATCAGTTCATGGATGCGACCGACCTCTTCTCCACTCCACCCGATCCATTTGCGACGGCGCAGATTCTCTCCTTAATTCGCACCTCCCTTGGGCCGCTTCCTGCCACCAAACCACGCATCGTGCACTCTGCGGGTTCTCCGCATGAGATCCTGGTACTGATCCGGGACGTTGGTGTCGATCTCCTCGACGCTCATTGGGCACAGCGCGCCGCTGACGTCGGCGTGGCGTTAGACTTCGTTTTTCCTGCACCCATGACCACGGCCAGCGCGCCCTGTGAAATTGGGCACAACTTATATGACAAGCGCTATTCCCACGATTTTTCACCTTTTGCGGATGCCCTGCGCAGTTGCACTGCTGTCCAGCCAGGTGATACACGGCAATCGTGTCCCTGTATGGCCTGTTCCCCTTCGCGACCAAGTCAGGCCCTCAAACATAGCAGCGTGGACGAGGCACCTCCGGTTCACACGGCCATGCCCTACACGCGCGCATATGTACACCACCTTCTCCACACTCACGAGATGTCAGCGCATACACTTCTCGCGCTGCACAACCTTGCGGTACTCGACACGTTTTTTGCAGGCGTGCGATGCGTCCTCTCCGAGACGCCCGAACAGTTTTCTGAGGAGATCACGCGGTTCGAACAAGTTTACGATGGGAAGCTTGGCGTGTTTGCAGAATCTAGAAAGGATTGGAACGAGGTCACACTTGCCCGCGGGAAAGGCAGGCTTGTGCGTGAGAAGGAAAAGCAGAAACAGGATGCACTAGAGACAGCAATGGAACTAGAATAAGTAGTGTATTCGTATACAGGCGGAAACATGCCCTTCTAATGGTTCATTGTGGCTTTCAGTTTTTCCCAAGGGTACCAACAAAGGCAATGAAGACGAAGATTCCGACGAGTTGCGCTGCCCTTCCAAGCCCAGAGACACGGTTGACGCGATCGAGCTCTGTCTCCTTCCAGCCGGTGCGTGGGGGGTGATAGCGGATTCCACTGGCCGCTCCTCGGCGAAAATAGGGATCACCCGATGGCTGGGACCGCTGCGCAGAAGAATGTACGTGTGGATTCGAGCCAGGAGGAGGTCGATGTCTGCGCTCCCAGGCATAGTTTGCGCTCCGGCGACGAGCCTCATTCCCGGTCGCGTGATACGAGTAATAGCCAGGCTGATGGGCATCCGACACAACGCCGCTGTTTGTAGAGACGAGCGAGCGATCGTACGACCGTCTGTTTTGCTCACACGCATGAGGAGTGGGGAAAGAACTTAGGTGGAACTGATGAAGTACCGTTGTCGGTCATCTCCAAGCACCGCATAAGCCTCGCTGAATGCAACGAACTTCTCCCTCGCTTGTGGGTCTTTGTTCACGTCCGGATGGAATTGCTTGCTCAACTAAAGAAGGGGGTCGGCTAAATCATCGAATCATGTGCGTCCCAAAACGCGGAGCTGGGAGGACATACCTTGTAGAAAGCGGACTAAAGGGGGCGCGCATGTAAGGCACAGACTGCTTTTGAGTGAGGGGGCGAGGAGCTGACCTTGATCTGTCCTTTGCTCGCGTTTCTCGAGATGGAGAGTGTGTCATAGTGTGTTGGTGTTGCATGCCGTGCGGAAGTTATCGAAAATGGCCGCAGATGACTATGAGACAAAGAAGCGGTGATATGGGAGTGGTTTCGAAGGACAGGATGGAACAATGTGAGTCGAGGATGCTGCATCTCATTTCCGTGGACTGATCTGCTCTTCGTTATCTTCCAAAATAGACAGTCACATGACTCATTTGGCTGACAAATCGTGGTCTCAGTCGGACACAGTCAGGCTGAAAAAGCTCTCATCATCATCCTTCTTCGCCCGTTACCCCCAACATGGTCAGTTCACCCAACCCCTCAGACGATTTCCTGATGGCTAATTTGTATCGCAGTCCACCAATTGTAGGAGACGTCTTATCCGTGATTTCAAGCGACTGTCGAGCGACCCACCTGGTGGTATTTCTGGCAGCCCATGTCCCGATAACATCATGCTATGGAATGCAGTCATCTTCGGACCTGGTGCGTCCTTTTCACCGTTTCTTCGTCACTGTTCTTACGCCGCTTACCGTGCAGCGGACACGCCGTTCGAGGATGGCACTTTTAAACTCTTGTTGACCTTTGACGAGTCATACCCAAACAAGCCGCCGACCGTGAAGTTTCTCTCGCGGATGTTCCACCCAAACGTCTACGCGAATGGGGAGCTCTGTCTGGACATCCTCCAGAATCGGTGGTCACCCACGTACGACGTCGCAGCTATTCTTACCTCCATCCAAAGCCTCCTGCATGATCCGAATCCGAACAGCCCTGCTAACGCCGAGGCGGCACAACTCTATCGCGAGAATATGAAAGAGTACGTGCGTCGTGTCCGGGCTACGGTGGAGGATAGCTGGCTGGAGGACGACGAGAAGGCTGCCGTCGGAGAAGGTGGGGCCCAGTGAGGACGTTGTTCATCCAGGGCCTTCATCTGATCTGGAGAGATCGTTCGTGCAAAGTTGGACAAATCTCCTGAATAGATGTGGGCTGTGGCGAGGCGCAGAACCTGGTATCATCCACGACCATGTCCTTTGGGTTTGTATCGCTTATGAGTCTGATCTTCAGGCTCGTAACATGGCATTGAACTCCCAACGCTTATATATATATCGCAACATTTGCTTCTACATGTTTTCTTTTCATCGCCTGTTGTCGTTGTAATCTATTCTATTCAATCA
>WITN01000812.1:0-37789 GCA_015025155.1 Lactarius quietus | reverse complement strand
TGTACTTTATGGTACAAGGTAATATGTTGCGCGTTGCCCATCACACGCATACCTTGTTGTAAGAATGCTCCCATAGAAAGCAACCGCGTTGTCATTTTAGGTATGTAAAGAACTGGATGAACTCTAGTAGTTACTAAAGCGTCATTAATATAGTGCTTAAGAAGCACTGTTCCAGATCCTTCTACATAGATAGTATTAGACGCAGTTCTAACCGGTATCCGGTCAGATTCTTCTGCTGACTCATACTCAATGAAGTCACTAATATTATTAGTGAAGTGCGCCGAAGCTCCTGAGTCTAATAGCCACATGGAGCTTATTTTTTCCCGACACTTAGCACACTGTGTGAAATATTGACCGTGCTCGCATTTCAAAACATCAAGCGCGCCGATATTCATACTGTACAATGGAGACACTACAGACGGTACATTTTTATTTTTACAACTTGGTATCCTTATACTTTTTAGTAAGAGGTCCAAGGCTGTCTGATTGTCAGCATTGTATAAGTGCTGTGTGAGAAAGGCGTACCTTTCTTCATCTGTTCCCCAATCAAGGGAAACGGTGTCCTCATTATTCATCATCGGGTCCCAAGCCGATAAATCAGGCTCAGGTGTTGGTGCACGAGACCCTGCGGGGTCACATCACGAGACCCATATAATTGGTCTATGATCCGCATTTCTGGAGTTGTAGGCTCCAGTACCTCTCCACGCATCATGGCTTCTCCTTGTCTCCGCACAAAGTCCTGATGCTGTCTGTAGACAATGTCTATCAGCTCAGCAGAACTGCGAGCTCTGAGAGTTTGTGTATGCGTGCAGTTACCATACTCATCTTTAGTATAAAGATGGTAGGTTTTCCAGTCGCAACAGCAACTTCCAAGGAGGAGATTGGGATGATCGACATACCCTACTTCATGAAGTTCATACTCCCCTGTCTCGGGAGTCGGAGCACGATTCTCTTTATCAGAGTCTCGTGAGTCCAATGACATATCATCGAAGACGGAGGCCAATTCTGACTCACCGTAGGTAGATGTGCGCTCAAAGTCCTTCATATAATTAGAAGGACCCGGCTGCGACATGTCGATATCGACTTCGGAGTCATACTCCTCGTCGTGGTTCCAATTGGAACGTGTGCGGACTTCTCGATCGAAATCAGAGAAGCGCTGCTCAAGCGTCTTTGTCGTTTGGATAGTCGCTGGGACTTCCAAACGCTCAGCGAGCGTAAGTGCGTTGTTTACGGAGGGGTAGATGCCCGGAGTCCTAGTAGTAGGAGGGGACTTAGAGACAGTGCGGGTGGTGATAGAAGAATGCCCAATCTGAGCAATAGTGGATGAAGTAGGAGATGGGAGTGAGGCGACGGATGCGATGTGGGAGTGGCCTTGAGGTTGACCACGACCCTTGCCTTTGACGAACTTGCCGCGTCCTGCACCTCTAGTACCACGCTGGTTGGTAGACCGCTGCTGGTTAGTAGAGGGTGTGGTGGACGATGAAGGCTGCTGCTGAGCACCCTGCTTGGTAAAGCGAGGGTTTTCGCGCTTGCGCTTCACGGCAGAGATCTTCTGGGCAGATTGCCCGCTCTTGACCCGTCCCTTTTTTTCTTCCGTCTCGAAGTGATTGATCACGGTTGTACGAACATCCATGATTGATAGTTTATCAAGACGAGTGCCGGAAAGAATAATAGGAACAAGGTGTTCCCATTTGGACGGAAAATTGGCCATAGCTATCATAGCCTGCAGGAGTGGGTCAAGCCCCATATTGCACGTACTAACGCCAAAGCCAAAATTGACTTCTCCAAGACGACCTAAAGTTGCAATCATCTTATCAAAAACCGGGCCAGGATGCTGGTTCGGATTGAACCGGATACTGATGACCTCTTTAAAGTCTTTGTAGATGGATGGGACGGTAGGAAGGGAGTAATGATCTTTGATATTGCCCCATAAGTCGTCAGCATCAGAAACAGATGCAAAGAGTTGTTGGATAGAAGAAGTGAGACGGAGTGTGATGTTGCCAACAGCCATGGCATTCTTATCCTGCCACTTTTTCAAGTTGTCAGGGTAAGTTTCCATCAGATCGTCATACTTTTCCTTATCCTCTTTGTAAATTTCTGTCTGAGCTTTAAAGACGTCAGCTTCTTTCTCAGAAGCTTTGTCAGAAAGAGGCTTCGGAGCAGTGGGTTCAACGGGGTGAGATGGTTCCAAGTTGGTACCATCAACGTAACCCCAGAGCCCTTGCGCCATTAGAAAGGCTTTCATCGCACGTGCCCAGCTGCCATAGTCCTGACCGTTAAAGACGGGGACGAAGGTGTTAAGTTGGGACGACATAGTATCTGTGAAGGCTGATGAGACATCAGCATGCTATTCACAATACTGGTATGAGTAAAAGAGAGCCTTGGCATTAGCTGTCTTCCTCGTACTAGCGAGGTAGAAGCTGCCCCAGGGGTCCGTGACATTCTCCTCCGAGAACTGGTCGGTACCTCACGATGGGGTCTTATTGCGCCCTTCAAGGGACACAATGCCAGGTTGCCAAAGGTAACCTCGATGGTGTTGTCGACAACAGCTACTGTAGTTAAACAGCTCGACAATCATCGTCGTTCGCAATGAACGCAATGGTACCCATGTAGCAGGGCCCATAACCTGTTGCGCAGCAACTAGCGCAGCAAACAGTGTCATGGAGTCTCACCTTGTGAAGGTATAGAGACTGATAGAGTGGTTTGTAGAGAGGAGTGCTCAAGTGTGCGTAGAGTGAATGACTTGTATTCTTAGAGGGGCTCTACTCCCCTCATTTATAGGAAAACCGGTCCCTATGGTCCACCCATGTCCGTTTGCGTAAAAGTGATGAGTAAAGGTGTCCACAATATCGCGTTTTCAGTGACGCCTGATGTGAAACACCTCAGAAGTCTTCAATATCACCACATGTGATACTGATAAGACTTGCGCCCTCCATATTGGAGTTGCGCCCACTTTTGTGCGTAACGGAGTACCCTAATATGGTAATCATATGTACGATACTGCTGTAATGTCGTAACTGCTATAGATAAGATATGTATGTACTTATTACGTTTCAACACTTCCCAACACAACGAACCAAAGCACGTTGAATCCGCGCAGGTGTTGAAGGCAAAGGGGAGCTCCTCGTGTCCGTCTTCCCTCCCTCCGAATCGCCCAGCCTCCGTCGATGGCTCGCTGACTGGCAGCTGTGCAACTAGATACATATACCAAGGAAGAGCTCGAGCAATGCTCGCTCTCTTGTTTGACAGACTTCAGTGGCCCCAAGCAGATCTTTGTGGGCTACACGATAGGGCAATGTTGCTTCTGTCCACGAGCACTGCACTTCGTGGCACAAGCTGTCGTGCAGTCGAGCTTTCCGACCTTTTCCCCGCCAACATTCCATCAGCAGATAGGGACAGGCCGGGAATCGAGGTAAAGTGCATTCCATGCTCAGTGCTGCGTGGTTTGCTTGACGCGGCGAGCAGGTGCTCGGCATCCTACTGGACAATGCCAAACACAATCAGACAGGCCGAGTAGATGAGCATGGGGCCATCCGTCACCGCCACGTTGAACTCTGCCCCATCAACGCTGTCGCGATGCTTCTGTGGGCCACGTTTCACCTCAGGAATGTTCCAGTGCCCAACTTTGTTCCCGACTTCTCAGATCCAAACTTCGGGGAGTACGGAAGACGCGACTGGTACAACCGCCTGCTTTTTTTCTCTAGCACAAGCTCGCCTGACGAACCCATGCCATACAAGAGTGAGTTTTTGTCTGGATCACCTTCCTCTGCGAAAAGCTGACCCTCGTTGTAGCTCACAACGACCGGGTCAATCTCATCCACTTCAAGAACGAAGTTTTGATCACCAAGTCGACGCACGCCGGCCAGCCATATGCAGCCCAAACCGCTCAAGCCCACGGCGCTAGCATCAGCGGCACCAAAGCGCTTGGGGGCTGGAGCGAGAGTGGGTTGTTTCGGCCTTGCTATGACCGTGCATTCCCGGCTGATGCCCTCCTCAGTGCAGCGATGTTCAATGCTCAGTCGGACACCCATTTTCAGCCTTGGAATGCGCTTGGTGAGTCGTATTCTGTGCCTACAGCCTTCTTGGCATCTTAAGCACAAACGCGAACACTAGAACTGCCAGCAGAACTGCTGGCAGCTGTGTTTCCCTGGGTAGAGCAAGAGCAGGACAACCTTACGCAGCGCCAAGCCAGCGGCTCACAGGCGGATGATATTGCTCTCAAGCAGCTCCTCCGGCTGTTGGTGTGGCTTCGCTGTGTTCTGCTACAAGACTGTGCTGTCCTCTATGCAAAGTACCCTTCGTGTCCGATGTTCCGCTATTCCCCTTTCGACAGCCCCGCGTTCTGCCAGTTTGCAAGCTCCTCTCTGTCCACGGTTGACCAAGCAGAGAAGGAGGTTCAACAGGCGCTCAAGAATCTGCCGAAAGATGTTGCAGCCACATTCCGCGGTCTAGCTACGGGCATCAGAATGGACCAGCACACTCAGCGTGTTGATGCCACAGCCCGTTGGGATATGTTGGACGGCCGTATTGACCAGGTAACGGGTCTATTGCAACTCCTCATCGGTTCAAAGTCTTTCAAGGGTGGCCACAAGGCCAACGAAGGTTATTTTTTCCATCTTGTTTGGCAGATTTTCGTGATGTACTCACTCGGATGTGGCAGTCCTAGGTGCCCTTCAAAACGTACGCTCCACACCTGACCTTCGCAACAACGTTCAAGCCATTTCCGATGTCTCTCCATCCCACTCCTTCGCACCATCCTCTGCAGCCTCGATCCCTAGTATTACCATCAACATTTCCAACCCTTCTGCTGCTGCACCCGAGTCAGGCGTGACATGTGCTGTCACTGGGCCTACTCACCCACTTGTGCACGCAGCCTCGAATCTTCTTCATAACCCCACACCACAGCAGCATCACCACGTTCCCAAGTACCAGGGGCAACCGATGACCCCGGCTCAGCTCACGAAGTGGGAGCATCTCGTTGCAAAGTACGGTGAGGTGCATGTTTGCAAGCACACTTGGGATTGGGTCCATGGGGACTTTCTGCCGGTGTACCTTTACCAGTCGGTTAACCGGCTGACTGAGTATTGGACTGAATGGATGGAAGGGATTGCAGGATTCCTGTCAACCAGAGAGTTGACTGAGGGTTGGGGTGCAAGGTGGCGGAGAAACAATGGTGGGCAGCGGACAGAATGCGGTAGGAGAAAGAGGGTCATTGACCTTGTGAGTTCCCTCTCTACCAGGCCAAACTGGAATGTTCGGCTTGCTCTGAGGTTCTTGGAGGAGAAATATGAGGGTGTGTATAGTCCCCGAAAATTTTGTGATTGGCTCAAGCCTGATAATGTGAATGCTGTGCTTGTTGCTGCAGCAACATACTGTAGCTAGTCTTATTTACTTGCTCTCTTTCAATACAAACTAGCTGTCCTTCACATTTTTGTTGATACAGTAGTTGTTGTGGCAGTTATGGAAGCAAAATAGATCTGCCATAGTGTACTGCACTATGCTTTGCTGCAGTGCACCACACTATGCCTTGCTGCAGTGCACTACACCATGCTTTGCCATAGTGTACCACAAAATGCTTTGCTACAGTGCACCACACCATGCTTTGCTGCAGTGCACCACACTATACCTTTATGTGTAGTGCACTACACTATGCTTTTCTGTAGTGCACTACACTATGCTTTTCTGTAGTGCACCACACAATGCTTTTCCATAGTGCACCACACTATGCCTTGCCGTAGTGTACCACACTATGCTTTGCTGTAGTGTACCACACTATGCTTTGCTGTAGTGTACCACACTATGCTTTGCCGTAGTGTACCACACTATGCTTTGCCGTAGTGTACCACACTATGCTTTGCCATAGTGTACCACACTATGCTTTGCCATAGTGTACCACACTATGCTTTGCTGTAGTGTACCACACTATGCTCTGCCATAGTGTACCATACTATTCTTTGCTACAGTGCACCACAGTATGCCCTTATGTGAAATATGTTCAGGAGGGTGATGGGTGTGCACTAGTGGAAAGGGGATGTGCACAAGTAGCCTAGCAGTGTGCACAAGTGTGCACAGAGTTGCCTAGTAGTGTAGAAGTGTCACCTAGTAGTGCACAGATGCCCCAGAAATGTGCACAGGTGTGAAAATATGTGCACAAGTTGCCTAAAAGATGTGCACAGGTGAGCTTTAAGTGTGCACAACAGTCCCCATGATGTGCACAAGTAGTCCTGAGGTCATGCACAGTGTGTGCAGAGGTGAGCAAAGGGCTTGAAGTAGATGAGAAAGCGAGCAAGCACACTGAATGAGATTGTGAGCAAGCACATATGATGAGATTACAAAATGACCAGCATGTCATCGCTCTAATCATCGACTGCATGGTGGTTTGTATGCTGTTGCATGTCCACTGGCTCAGTTGTGTGATATCACCTTCATATCCTAGGAATTACCCTAGGCCACAGTGTTGCTCTGAGCTCCTCAGTTCGGTAAGTGTGATATGACCAACCCTTCAATCACCACAGTTGCCAAGGCCTGCCAATGCCAATCTCCAGCTTCTAGGTGATGCCCAACTCAGTCGATCCTAGGAGTTGCCATTACTACATGCTTTCTACCTCAGCTGACCAACTCCATGGCAAGGGGAACACCGGTGCATCGCTATTGCACCTTTCTGTTATGCACCCATTGGAGCTCTAGTCCAAGCTGTCAGCAAACCTTTCAAACTGGTCCGCTGGTCCATCCTAATCTGTGTCAAGCCAAGTCAAGGAGAACACTGGTGCATTACTATTGCACCTCTGTGTCACATGATGTCTGGTGACATAATCCACTCCTTTGGTGAATCTGCCAAGCAGGGTATCGGCCTGTCTGGTGTGCTAGCATCTTGACTATAATGCTTCTTCTCTAAGTCAGAATGGGATATGTTCAGCAAACTTCAGTTAGTTGTGCCAAGCACAAAAACTGCAAAATTGGCAGTTTACATGGCCAGCGACAGGCTGGGTGTATCACCATCATATATGGCTCAAATGTATATAAACCCACAATTCTGTTTAAATGTTGAGTGTCTTGTTTCTTCCTCCAAAATCATCTACTTTAAACACTTCTAATCTTCAACATTTCACCCTCACTGCCTTCACCAACCTAAGCTTGCCTATCACCATCATCATTGCCTTTCACCATCACCACCACCATTTTGCCTTCACCATCGTCTTAGCCATTGCCATCACCATCGTCTTAGCCATTGCCATCACCATCACTGTCGCCATCTCCAATGCCATTGCCATCCATAATGACACCACCCTTTTTGCCTCAGCTGTAGCTTCCATCTCATACTGCTTGGTTGCTTTTGCCTTCTCTTTGGCCCAATGTTGCATCTATCTCTGTCACACCACTACCATCACTTCTGCCTGCACTATCTTCCTTGCTCTTGCCACTTCTCCCCTTTTCTCAGCTTGACCTAAGTTTCCTCTCTACTTTCACAGTGTCACGTGTGGATCACGTGTCATGGCCAGTGGTGTCACCAAGCCGATGAAAGTACGATTCGCATTGCCTGTAAAGGCTGAAGACCCCCCTGAAGTGCGGTTCACTGAAGAAGAAGATGAAGATACACTGCAGATGGATGCAGATGAGACATATGAGGTCGCGCGAATGTTGAGTACTGAAGATCATTTCATTGTGGACAACAACACTGGCGATGTCGTTCGTTTAGGACTGTGTAAGTCTGAGTCACGTGATTAGTCATGTGATCAGCAACCCCCAGACCACGTGAATCTGGTCTAAAGGATAAGTCACGGGGGAAAAACAACGGTTACCTCAGGTCGAGATATAATTCCTGAGAGGGTATAGTTGGATGCGGGATTCCCAACATGGTTAGGCTCTGTCCTGTTTAGGTTCTTTCTGATTGGAACATTCTGATGTTGCCTGATGGCTGTATTTATCATGCGCTGATGTTGCGCCAAACGATGATTGGACGATAGTGAGTCACATAGTGTTATCTCTGACTCATAGTGGGGCCTTCTGCCTCATGTACTGTATGGGCTTATCCCTGTTCATTGATTGGATGATAGCTTGGGTCGTTTATCCCTGATAGCTGATTGGACGATACGATATGGTACGATACCTGTTATTATTTGGGACTCAGATTTGGAGTCAGCCCTGTAGTGTATATAAGGTGCTCTGTCTTGATAGACGAGACCTTATCTTCGTTGTCTTGAGTCTACCTTGAGTTTTACCTTAAAGCTCTACCTCAGTCAATAGAAGTGTTGGCTATTAGTGCCTGCTCCTCTCATCTTGTTGATCCTTGTGTGATCTGTCCTCTCATCTCTTGAAGATCCCTGTTGTATTCTTTCAGTATAAAGCGAAGCCATTGTCCTTTGGTTTGTCTTTCGTGTTCGACCATTGTTATTTAGCTGTCGTCGGTCTGTTATTTGATTCAAGGCCCACAAGAGTTCCAAGTCGGAACAACGTTTGGTAGAAACGTTACACACAGGATCCATCTCCATTCTCACACTCACACAGATTCACCTCCATACAGTGCATCACACTATGCCTTGCTGTAGTGCACTATAATATGCTTTGTCATAGTTTACTGCACTTAGCTTTGCTGTAGTGCACCACACTATGCTTTGCTGCAGTGCACCACCAGAAGTACACTCTATGTAGTGCACCACACTATACCTTGCTGTAGTGCACTACACTATGCTTTTCCATGGTGCACCCACTATACTTTCCCATAGTACACCACACTACACTTTCCCAAAGTGCACCACATCACACTTTTCCATAGTGCACTGCTGGTGCATGCCCCAATAATGATTGTATGACTGCCTTGTGTCCCTTTCCCAACACTGCTTGGAATGAGGTTTGGCTTTCATCATTTCATGTGTGAACATTCATGCTCCATTCAAGCAGTAGTTTGACAGTCTCGAGGTGCTGATTCTGTGATGAGAGATGAAATGATGTCCAGTGATCTTGCTTCTTTACATTGACATCTGCACATTGGTCTAGCAGCAAGCACACAACCTCATGAACCTCCTCTGGGGTCTAGGCCACGGTCACACAGGCCTCCTCCTGAATGAGTCCAACCTCAGTAGCACCTCCTCTATCTCGCTCTCTCCCAACAGTTTATTTGTGAATGCCACTGTGACATGTTTACCTCCATCTTGCTCGATAGTCTGAGATTGACTCACTGAAACGCCCCCACTTAATATTCTTCGTCGAATCTGCCAGAGTGTACCCATTATAATTTCTGGTCTATCAGAGAAATCACTCAAAATAGTTGAGATGGTGTGAAGAAACTGACGAGTTCCGCTGCACGTCGGCACTTTTCGATGGCTATCTCCTGCGTTGTTCCCTGGATTTCTGGTACTACCGCAAGTATAGATATCGGCATCCCAGCAAACGTGTGAACGACTTTCGCGAAATATGTCCTAGGGATACTAAAACCATGAGCTTGAGTCGTTGATCGGGGGCGGGGGGGTTGAGGGGTGTTCTATTAGACAGGATACGCACCGTCATGGACAGCCCCTGTGTCGTAGAGTGGGCAGATGCTGCAAAGAGGCAAGGCTGATGGACCGTGCGAGAGGACAGACGAAGATGAGTGTTAAGCAGATGACTACCACTCACACATTCAGCATCACTCACGTATCCGTCTCACTACCCACGCACCAATATCACCACTCATGCATCCATACCACCACTCTTATCCCTTTAAACATCCCGTTGAAATATGGTGCGCCGCCTTCTTGCCGAATTGCCACCATGTCTGACGCGCTTCCGATACACCATGGAGATAAATCTCCTTGCCAGTGTCAGTATTGTCGACGCAGCCGATGGGAACAGGGAGCGGAAGGGGAAGAGGGAAGGTAAGGGTAAGATGGGTCGGAAGGGGAAGGGGGAGAATGCGGGGAGAAGGAGAAGGGGGAGAAGGGGGAGGGGAAGGGGAATGAGCAAGCATGAGCGCAGGGAGGTCGACTATGTGAAACAGCACAAGTGTTATGGTCGCGTTCAACCTGAGCCTGACTTAGGCTTCTGTTACGTGGTGGAGAGTAATGTGACTTAGCAACGTGAGTCAACGCGCGCAGGCATGACTTGCTATAAGGACACTTGAAAGTGCCTTCCTAAGAAAGGGATCTTCAGTCCAGACTTTAGAGAGGTGAAGCCCAAATGGATTTGACTGATGGTACAAAAGAGTAAAGCTGCCGACTACAACAGTCGACAGCTGCCTTATAACTATCGCGAGCCGTACGCCTTCGTCAGCCATACAGCCACCACTACTACTAGTATCAGTAATCATCATAGTGTACATGAGTAAGACCCAACAACGCCTCAGTAAGCAGACGCGACAACATGGATAAGCCGTCACCACAGCATGAGTAAGTTATGAGTAAGGTGTAATAGTAATGTTGGTAAGATTCGAGAGCGACTCGTCATCTCGCTTACCAGTCCCGAACGGTAGATCATAACAACAAGAGTTTGATGATAACCTGGATACAGCGGCAAATGTTACGCATCTGAGGCCACAGACAGGTAGGGCTCAGACTTCGCGATAACCTCCCACTGTACTTGAGCTGCCCAAAGCTCATCTGTAACCTCGGCCGGCGGTGTGTGCAGGCCAAGCGTTGGAACCTCTCTCCTCACTTCACTCCCATCGGTAGTCATTTTTATGTCTGTGGTTCGTACCATAGTGTGCCCAGTCAACAACGCACACCTTACTCTTGACAGAACTACTATATGTCAGTGTGCCTCTCTCACAAATATTCAAACGGTGAAGTCGGTGAAGACCTCAAGACACCAGTTATGAATGAAAAGAGTAGCAGGCGCTACAGGAACAATGGGCTCCAGCCCCATCTTGGGGGCAGCTAGACTCTGATCAACTGGTGAGCAAGGACACACAAAGACCAGGTGAAGCTGGTGGAGGTGGGGGCTCCTCGCGACGGAGTAGCTGGAAGTCCTTTCCCAGAGTAAGTAGGTGGTGTGGACAAGTGCGCCACATATAGTGCCGGCGTGTGCTTCTGGTCACCACAAAGACATGAGTTCAGCGAGTACTTTCTGGGTTTATATTGTCCACCACGTGATTTCAAAGCTTGAAATAGCTTAGATGTACATAGAATGGGTGGCGACTTGTAATTCCCGAGATGATTGTGAGCATAGGATCTGTGGACTGAGGAGCTACAGGTGAGTGCTAGAACACACTGGAACTCACATCCAATGAACAACCGTACGGTCAAGCTAGATACTCTAGAAGTGAAAGTTGCGGCCAAGGAAACTTGTGACATGAGCTGGTAGTTGCTCAATCCTAGAGCTCAGGGGCATAAGAGTTCATGGATGGCAACGAAAAGAATGCCAACTTTGACTGAGATAATGGATCTGGTGAACGATTTGTTGCAGTCCATTGGAGGGAGGTCTACGTGATGCGCAGCAGCAGGATGGCCAATGAGGATGGCAACAGTTTATGGGACATAGCAGAAGGTCAGGTAAGTGTCTGAGAAACTGGCACGACTGTCGTTAATTCCCCAATTCGACCGACAGAGAAACGGAAAAGGCCGACGAAACGGAGAACACCGGCGATCTTAAGATCTACACACTCATCCGCAACACTCAGTGATACTTGCACGTGACTAAACATGTGTGTTCTCTTTCAAGTTTTTGCCCAGTTATTCTGTCATCTCGTGCACATTTGTTATTCTCGCCTCAGTCTCGTCTGCCCTCTTCTCAACTCAAAACTCTCGGACCGTGGCTGGAACCCATTCATTCCCGCATGAATGGTATCTCAAGCAACTGTGCCCTGTTGTGTTGTCAGGCTGGATTTACCGTGGCCCTACGCTTAGTGTCGACGCATCTTCAAGCCCTTCCATACACTGGTGTTTCTTACCTCCCAGAATCGTTCTGCCTGAGGACTCTTCGGCGTGCTAGTTGTTTCAGGGCAGTCACTCCTCCCCTTCCATACTCTTACTTTATTCCTTTAACATTCATTCCCTTGATGTTTTCCTCGTTATCTCACATCTTGCACATTCGTGTGTCAAATATATGTCCTCTCCTCCCCATAAATGGTGGGCCTCCTTCGATGAGCGCCGACCTTGGCACCGAACCTGGATTCGCAATACTTGGTGCTGTTATCTATGCATTCAAACTTCCCCTCCTCCATCCCCATTTACCATTGGCGTAGATGGCCTCTGGAGAGTTCATGAAAGGACTGAGAATTCAAAACTTGCATCTGTCTTGTGCTTGTGGGAGATATCACTGGTATCGCATTACTTGAACACGAGATCGCTACTGCCCAGAGAGAGTTTGAAAGGTCACGGTCACGGTCAAGGCTGTCAAAAAGATTCTCGATATCAGAAGCTACCGACTACCCTGATCCCCACGCTCAACCTCCCTGCCTGTGACCTTGAGCTCACCCCTGCCCGCCGTTGCCCTGCCCACCATTTCCCACCCCAGGATGGTGGTCACGCAGAAGCACAAAAAGAAGGCGACCGTACTATACAAGTCTGTGGCCTCAGACGCGTGACTGTGGACCGTTGTACCCAGGCCCCCTCTGACTACTGTGCTGATCCTGCCCTTCGACTTCCCTGTGCTCACGCTCAACCTCCCTGCCCTACACCTCCTTGTGCTCAACCTCCCCACCCTCGCATTCACCACCCTCGCGGTCACCTTCCCCACCTTCACCCTTGCCCCTCACTTGCTCTGGGTTGGGTTGTCCCCCATTATGGGGTAGCGCCACTACCCCAACGTCGAACTCCATTCCAAAGAGCGGCTCCCCCGCCGCATTGGTCGCGTCGAAAATGCGGACACTGGCATGGAGAATGAACTTGACTTGGTATCTGAAACGTGTCAACTGAAAAGATAAAGAGTAAGTGCGCATTGTGAAAAGAAGGCAACGCACCAGCATTTTGACAGGGCCTACAATGTGGTGTCCTGCCCATGTCAAGGTGCGTTGAAGAATTATTTGAGTGATTTGGAGGAAGGACATTGAAAGTTAATGGAGAGTTCAAAGTGATATGTGATGAGTGGGAAGTTGGAAGTTGGTAAGGATGACGAAATGGTCACAGCCACTTTTTCAACTTGCCACTTGTTCTCGCGCATACTCACTTCTTCACGCGTCTGTTAACCGGCTTTTGTTTAACCTAATTGGAACTCGCATTGGACTATCGACTGTCTCATTTGACTCGGGGTATGACGACTACAGTCCTTTGGCCCCGCCTCACCACAGCACCCGCCCACTCTATGACACGACATGATGTCCGTCCTTGATTACAAGACATCGCACAAGGGTTAGGCCCAAGCAGCACCGGGCAGCAACCTGGGCCAAATCCCACCAGCTTCCAAGGTGCGCTGAGCTCACGTTTTTCCTCTTCCATCAATTCTTGGAGGGAATTCGCTTATCATTTAATAGCCTCATGCTCAGCAAGCAAACCGTCCAAGGAGCGGATCTTGTCGACGTGGGAGGCAAGCGAGACTTGGGTTGTACTAACACCATACCGCAGAAACCCTAAAATACATCAACTGTAATGGTCGTTGTCGCTATCGCCCCCACTGCCTCGTCGAACCACGGACACCTACCAACCCACCAGTGCCTCTATCATTGGTTAAATATTTTGTAGATTACTGTAGATTACTTGCTTAGTTAAATCATTAAATCATTGATGCCCTCATTTGATTATCGATAATCTGGCTATCCAACATCACTTGCTAGCTCAGGAGCCTTTTCCAGATGAAGTTGCTAGTGTATTATAGTCGTGTACCATCGGCACTGATGTAGAACTTATCTGGATCTTATTGTCACTTGCTTCATTGAAACAAAAAGGACCCAAATTGCAATCGCTATATTTACTTGAAACATTTGAAACAGGGGTCCACCGCTGCTCCTTAATGCAGGCCATCATTTTTGGCTCGGAAACTCTCAGAACTCACCTGACTCTGGGCCCTCTGCTTTCACTACCGCTCATGGTCATCTGTGCGTCTTTTTGTTTTGGCTTGGAAACTCTCAGAACCCACTTCACTTGACCTTCTGCCACTCGGCCCTCCACGCCACCACAGCTGATGGCCATCGACATATGTTTTGGCTCCACAGGTGGGGGGAGGGGCTGCCACCAGGAAGGCGACATTTGTGCTTTGCTCGTGGGTGCCTGTTGTCTACCTTTTGACTTCTTCGTGTGCTTTGCCTCTACCTCAGCTTTGTACTGCTCAACAAGATGCGGGAGCACAGGTCGGACCATACACGCTGGCATCCACATGCGCAGGTGGCTGTCTGGCTCTGGTGAGGGGCCCGCACCACGTTTCTTTCTTCCTCTACCCGTGTCCCCTATGTTAGGATCTCTGCCGCTCTCATCTCCAGAGTCTGAGGGCAGCATGTCATACGTCGTGTCAGGGGGCCTTTGGAGTCCTTGAATTCCCACACCAGCAAGATGCACAAGCTGTGCTGGTGCAACTTGAGGCGATATTCAATGATGTTGTCAGTGTTGGCATGCTTCCGTGAGCTGTGGATCTTCACAACAAGCTCCTGCAGACCACTGTCACAGTATTTGCCTGTCTCATGCACTACGGGCCCATTGATAATCTTAGTAGCTTTGATGGGGTCCCTAACACATCTAGTAGCGGTTCAC
This sequence comes from Lactarius quietus, assembly GCA_015025155.1. Taxonomy (NCBI): domain Eukaryota; kingdom Fungi; phylum Basidiomycota; class Agaricomycetes; order Russulales; family Russulaceae; genus Lactarius; species Lactarius quietus. Next base: position 23,198 of record WITN01000812.1, on the reverse strand, counting down.
CCTTCTTCCCATTAGGCACAAAGCTGGATTCTGGTGGTCCAGCAGAATCCAAGGCAGATCGTCGCAGCAGGCGAAGCACAATGCCAGGCCAGATGATGGTACGGAAACACTTGATAATGATATCTTTGAGCCCCCATTCAAAGTGCAGCTCACACACTTGCGCGAGCTTTCTGAGATCTGGTTCGTGCTCCCACTGGGGTGGTGTGTGTGTGCAGTGTGTGCTGGCATCTGTCGCGTGATGATCGGATTGGTATACAAGAGCAGGGTGTCAATGTCAGGAAATGAGTCTGGTACTGCTTTGGCCAAGAGGGCTTCTTGGAGCCGAGGTTCCCGTATGAATTTGTGCGCAGCTCCTGCGAAGGTCCTCGCGCCATGTGGTGAGAAAGTCAGGGAGCTCTTCGCGGTCAGAGACTGAGTGGCCTTGAGAAGTTGGTCACCGAATCCACATTTCGCAAGCCCATGAGCGATGCAAGGCCCACAGTGCAGGAGGCCAGCTGGGTGGCAGTCGCCACCAGAGAGGAGAGCAATGAGAATGAGTCCACCTTGGGTTAGCTGGGTAGACGGGTGCGCAAGGATGTCAGCAGAGGTGTAGACAATAGAATGGTTGCCATCTATGTGCCCATCCACGTTCTTTGTGGTGTGCTTGCTGTTGCCTGAGAGGGTGGCACTTGCACTAGATTGAGAAGAATAAGAGAGTGGGTTTCATGGAATTGTTAGCCAGGGCGCACTTGTGAATGACCATCTTAGCACTGAATAGGAAGTTATCGACATCGTCTGATAAGACGGCGTCAATGGTGCCTATACTGTTCAGGTAGGCCAGTTCGGCTTCTGCCTCTCCAGGGGCCTTCAGGGGGTCAGTAGAACGCTCACAGAAAGGGAAAATTTGAATGGACCATTCTCCATTCAAATCTGAATGCTTCAATAATCCCCTTCACACCATCGACTAGCCAATGCTTTCCCCCTGGTATTCTCTTCCCGCGCTTGACCATGGGGCGCTTGGGACCGTCAAAGATAAAGAGAGGGAGAAATGGGGAACTTAAAAGCTTTGCACAACGGAAAAACAGTGTGCGAAGCTCAGGGTTCTCCCCCTCTCTTCCATGTGTAGCATGAGAGAACCAGATAGATGCATTGATACTGATGCGAATACCATGAAGATTGGTGGGGTTGGCCTCAAATCCATCAACAACAGCAATGTGGGTAAGAGACCGCAGTTTTCCGGAAGGTCTGAGGATCTGAGTCATGTCCCAAGGCTATGTCAGAAGGTCCACTTGAACGAGCAAGTGTAGTACTTACGTCCCAGAGGCCAGTTACACCCATTGTGCAACAAGGCAACCCTTTACCTCCTTTCTCGGAAACATCATACTAATGGTTGCTTCCGAAGACCGAAAGGGTCGAATAGATCGAGCATGACCAAAATGACCACCAAGAATGCCCTGCATAGATGAACTTCGAAGGCCACTTTACTGCTATACACACTCGCTTTTTGTGTTACATCCATTGCATGCACGATAACAATGTTCTTGATTGAATGCATTAGTACACTGGGAGGGCAGAGGCAGTCACACTAGTATCATAGCCTGGTGCCAGGCGATTGCAGCAAATAATCTATTTACTAGCGTAGTTGATCTAGGGGTTCTAGTAGCAATAGTAAGTGGATCAGAATCCCTCACATGCACTCTCTCTCGCGAGATGTTGTGTGCAGTGCGACTGCCCCTATATCTTCTTGAGCGTCTTGGTCTGCTTCTTCTCCTTGCATCATCCCCTTCGTTCCTGTGTGTCACTTACTGTCTCTCCGTTGTCACTGTCGTCAAGCAAGGGGACGAAAGCTCACCTAAATCAGCAAGAATCTTGGACTTGAGATTTAAGCTTCTTGAGCTGGGTGGTAAAAAGCACTCAGTTTGGTTTCTTCGTGGGGTCAGGCTAGCACACCGCAAAAGGTGGGAAGAAGAGAAGAATTCGGCACCAGAGTTGGAGAAGGAAACGGGGTTTCTGCAAGTATGGTGTTAGTACAACCCAAGTCTCGCTTGCCTCCCACGTCGACAAGATCCGCTCCTTGGACAGTTTGCTTGCTGAGCATGAGGTTATTAAATGAGAAGCGATTTCCCTCTGAGAATTGACGGAAGAGGAAAACATGAGCTAGCACACCTTGGAAGCAGGTGAGATTTGGCCCAGGTTGCTGCCCGGCGCTGCTAGAGCCTAACCTTGTGCGATGTCTTGTAATTGAGGATGGACGTCATGTCGTGTCGTAGAGTGGGTGGGTGCTGTGGTGAGGCGGGGCCAAAGGACCATAGTCATCATCGTACCCCCGAGTCGAGTGTTGACGTCGACAGTCCAATGCGAGTTGTTTGCTGAGCATGAGGTCATTAAAAGAGAAGTGAATCCCCTCCGAGAATTGATGGAAGAGGAAAAACGTGAGCTCAGTGCACCTTGGAAGCTGGTTAGATTTAGCCCAGGTTGCTGCCCGGCGCTGCTTGGGCCTAACCCTTGTGCGATGTCTTGTATTCGAGGATGGACGTCGTGTCATGTTGTAGAGTGAGCAGGTGTTGTGGTGAGGCAGGGCCAAAGGACCGTAGTCGTCGTCATACCCCCGGGTCGAATGAGGACGTCGATAATCCAATGTGAGTGCCTATTTGGTTAAACAAAAGCTGGTTAACAGACGTGTGAAGAAGTAAGTACACGTGAGAACAAGTGGCAAGTCGAAAAAGTGGCTGTGACCATTTCGTCATCCTTACCAACTTCCAACTTCCCACTCATCGCATATCACTTCAAACTCTCCATTAACTTTTGATGTCCTTCCTCCAAATCACTCAAATAATTCTTCAACGCACCTTGACATGGGCAGGACACCACATTGTAGGCCCCATTGAAATGCTGGTGCGTTGCCTTCTTTTCACAATGCGCACTTACTCTTTATCTTTTCAGTTGACGTGTTTCGGATACCGAGTCAAGTTCATTCTCCGTGCCGGTGTCCGCGTTTTCAACACGACCAACATGGCGGGGGAGCCGCTCTTTGGAATGGAGTTCGACGTTGGGGTAGTGGCGCTACCCCATAATGGGGGACAACCCAACCCAGAGCCAGTGAGGGGTGAGGGTGAAGGTGGGGAAGGCGAACGCGAGGGTGGCGAATGTGAGGGTGGGGAGGTTGAGCGCAAGGAGGTGTAGGGCAGGGAGGTTGAGCGCGAGGAGGTGTAGGGCAGGGAGGTTGAGCGCGAGCACAGGGAAGTTGAAGGGCAGGATCAGCACAGTAGTCAGAGGGGGCCTGGGTACAACGGTCCACGGTCACGCATCTGAGGCCATGGACTCATATAGTATGGTCGCCTTCTTTTTGTGCTTCTGTGTGACCGCCATCTTGGGGTGGGAAACGGTGGGCAGGGCGACAGCAGGCAGGGGCGAGCTCAAGGTTGCAGGCAGGGAGGTCAAGCGTGGGAGGTTGAGCGCGGGGATCAGTGTAGTCGGTAGCTTCTGATATCGAGAATCTTTTCGACAGCCTTGACTGTGACCGTGACTCTCTCTGGGCAGTAGCGATCTCGCGTTCAAGTAAGGGGATACCAGTGAAATCACCCACAAGCACAAGACAGGTGCAAGTGCAAGTTTCGAATTCTCGTCCATTCATGAACTCTCCAGAGGCCATCTACGCTGATGGTAACTGGGGGTGGAGGAGGGGAAGTTTGAATGCGTAGATAACAGCACCAAGTATTGCGAATCCAGGTTTGGTGCCAAGGTCGGCGCTCATCGAAGGAGGCCCACCATTTATAGGGAGGATAGGACATATATTGCAAGATGCAAGATAACAAGAAAAACATTGAGCGAATGCTAAAGCAGTAAAGTAAGAGTATGGAAGGGGAGAAGTGACTGCCCTGAAACAACTAGCACACCGAAGATTCCTCAGGCGGAACAATTCTGGGAGGTAAGAAACACCAGTGTATGGAAGGGCTTGAAGATGCATCGACACTAAGCATAGGGCCACGGTAAATCCAGCCTGACAACAGGGTGCAGTTGCTTGAGATACCATTCATGTGGGAATGAATGGGTTCCAGCCACGGTCCGAGAGTTTTGAGTCGAGAAGAGGGCAGACGAGACTGAGGTGAGAATAACAAATGTGCACAAGACGACAGACTAACTGGGCAAAAAAGAGAACACACACGTTTAGTCATGTGCAAGGATCACCAAGTGATCATACCCCTTCTCGACTTCATCACCCTTTCCCCTGGACTTTTCTTTCATTTCCGACCACTTGTAGTGTTCAAAGGTACCTACAACTCATTCCTGAAATCTTCAACATTACGTGACGGGAGATAAGCCAAAGAGGTAAACAGAGTGAAGAATAGGGGTCGCACCGAAGCTCATGTATCGTGCACTTCCGTAATCCATGTCAGATGAGACCATGTCGCAAGTGGAGAGATCGAAGTCGGAAAGCCTGACCACAACTTGTGAATACTGTCCTGATTAAGCACCCAGCCGTCAGTGACAATAAAGTTCTCCAGCTTGATATCCGGATGAAAGACAGAAGCGTTGTGACATGTGGCCACTGCCTCACACATTTCGGCAAACATAGAAGCAAAGGGACGGAGATGAGTGGAAGAGAGTAACTGAGATGGGTGAAGTGACGAGAGCAGGCCAGGGGTGGGGGGAGTGCGGTTCAGTGGGGATCAGAAGCAGGATCAACATTGTAATGATCACGGGCCTGCTCCAGAACGAAGAACAGATCTGGACTGGGAACAAATTCGAGACAGAGAAGGATAAAGGACTATGTTTCCAACGTGGGATACAAGGTAACAATGCTGGCATGCGCAGGAATGGACGGATGAATGGTCACCTGAATGTTGCCACAAAAGTTCCTTTCATTTTTTGAGAATTTGAATCGAGCTAAGATTAGTTATGGGACGTACCTATGTGAGCTGGGAAGCGAGTTCTTTAGCATGGTCGGCCTTGGATAAAAGCTTGATAGTGTATTCATGGCCGCACTCTGTCGGTGGAGACCGAGATACGGAAGCATCATCTAATTCGAGGCAACCTTCGGGATAGTTGTGATCATCCTCGAAAGGTGGCGAATGGCAAAGAACCTCACAGACGAGATAGACACAACAGCGTGACTTTCGGTACCCAGTTCACGAACAACCTCAAATTCGGCCGCTTGTTTGTAATGGTCCGTGGTAGAAATGTGCTCTGCAGAGTGATGAGCAACAAAACGGAGAGATTCACCCTGTAAAACTTTTATCGCTTATGCTTTTGTCAAATTAGGGTTCTGACTGTACAGTTTTGGAGTATGCCGCTAGTCGGGCATCAAAACTCTTCTAAGCTTTCAGCGTTCCCACTCACCACCTCCCTTCTCTGTCCTCCCTTCTCTGCCTACCATATTGCCCTCCCCCTCCCTGTCTTTTCACCATGGCTCATGAAGAAGCATTATGCGACCCGTACCTCACACCTGCCAAGCACCATTGCTGGACCAGATGCCCCTGGTGAAGATGCGCCCCCATTATGCGGGCCTCCTAGCCGGGGAAGGCCCTTTGAGGCCTGTTGCTGGGCCCCCACGCTCTGGTCCCTCGACTGCCTTCAATGGCAACCCTCAAGTGGCCGCCATCGTTTGCCTAGTGCCAATGGTTGATCCGAATCCTGATGCAGACAGTGGAGCGGTCCATACGAGCAGCAGGTAAGGGGAGTGCTGATGGGGTGTCGAGTAGGGGTAATGGGCCTACAGTCTCGCTCAAGGCTTCTTCTGGCTCTACTTGTTTCCTGACTCTCGCCACCACCACTCAACGTCGACTATGCAAGTTGTCTCACATTCTCTGAACTGCTGGCACCGCGTGCCAACCTAGGCCCAAAGAACTACGGACAGTTAAGTTCACAGTTGTTCCACCTGCAGCTCACCTTTTTTTTCTCGGCCTCATCACCATCACCGCTCAGCTCTATCACCACCGCCACTCAACAACGAACCTACTGTGGCCCGATTGGTCTCATTGATTCTGTTAGCCACAACTACTATCATTATCTCCCCTCTCATCTTCGGTGAGTCACAACTACCTTTGGGCCGCCACTACCCAATTTTGTGCTCTCGTCCACAACGGTCCATACCACCTCATAGGCTTCATCTACCGTAAGACAACATACACTCACATGACATACAATGACGGTGCCACTGACCAACGCTACAGTTCCCTTGCAAATACCGACCATTCAAATGTTCTCATCTTGGTTCACATGCTTTGACGCAACGTGCTATGGCAAGTTGTCTTTCCTTTTTCAATTGTCACTCACTGATCTATTTTCTGTTCATCAGACTGAAGCCACCGAACCATATCCATGATCTTCGGTGCACACTCAAATTTGATCATGCACTGGAATGGTATGTCTCTTGCTTATTTTTGTGTCACTCTGATTCACTGGATTGCAGAGTCGGCACGCGCGACAGCTTTGAGCCACATCTTGATAAACGTGGTCGCTTAGCTTACCAAGTTGAATAGATGTTCTATCCACACTACACGCCAAACACGCATTCAAAGTGGAGGTTGAGCTGTAACAAATTGAACAGTCATTTGATTACCTTCAGTGTCGCTGAGAGGAGCCCTCTCACAATGTTGGTTAAACTAAATGCTATTCCCACAAGGTGCAGTTGGTTCTAGTCAGTTCTCACATTGAACACCCCTACGATGACACCAGCTCCTGATTATATTGGCCATGAAAATATGAGAGCAATGAGTGGGGGTGCATTTATTGATTACTTAACTATGCGTGCAAGGAGATTACTTTTTCATGCAGGAGATAGGTAGCAGGGTAGGAGATACTAAGAGCCTGTATGGTGCACAGTTTGTTGAAAATAAATACCATGCGCGATCTCTATCGACCTGCAGATTTTTGTCAGACCTGGAATTAAAAGGTATTTCCGGGTTCCTGAATGCCAGATTTTGTCGCATTAGATGCCAAATAGATTTTTTGTCCTATCTGACCAAGTGCAACCCATGTAACAATTCGTCTTGCTGACTTCGCAACTTCATGCTCCAAGCTCCAAGCACTCTAACAAGGTCTGCACTCGATTCCACGACCTTGCCATCCAATCTACAAGCATATCTGCCTCATCAATAACTGTACGACGACCTACTCACCCACCAATGCCAGCCACCACAAATACCAGCATGGAAAGGCCCTTCCCAGCCAACCTGCCACTCCTACTACCCCTTCTTCCGTCATCCCCTACACGCCCCCGACACTCTTCTCTGCGCTCCGTTCCTTCTATGCGTACACTTCTAAGGATACTGCGGATGAGGGTGCCCTAGCTCCCCGTGCATTTGTCGACAAGCTGCAAGATTGCAATAAACATTTCTGTGGCGCCATACACTCTGAGATGTTACAACAAAGTGGTACCCTCGTGCATCACCTATTCGAAGGTACACCCACTTTGGAAACCCGCTGTCTGACTTGCGAAATGGTGAGCCATTGCCTATCCTTATCTTTGCTTCTTTCATGCCTATGTGCCTCTGCCCTCGTCATCCTGGTGCTCACGCTCGGTGTTACTTTGAGTAAATGGGGCCTCCCATTGATCAACTGACACAACCTTTGTTTTCGTTCTTAGCAAGATCATACGCCCGGCCATGATGGCCGTTGGTCACCTGCAGTGGCAAATATTTGTAGTTACTATTTGCTTGTAGTAGTACGCTGCACAACTTCAATGAGATATTGACTTTGATCACATAATAGCCCTTGTAAATGAGGGGTCACAGTCATGCGTGAGTAACAAAATCGATAGCGATATCGAAAAAAACAAGTCTAGAGTCGTATTTATTTTTGGCTGGGCAATCTGACACGATAATATTGCACAGATTGTGGCAAAGTGCACTGGACGGTCAAATTGTCGGACTTGATAAATAAAAAACAATTCAAATATTTTGAGTGAGACCACGTCTGACAAACCTTGCGCTGGACAGGCTCTAAGTAAATAGAAAATATTTACCAACAACCAAAGTTGAATGGAGAATGCGGAGAATATAAAGTGTCAGTGATGCACCTCAAAAGTGTACCAAAAACATTTGACTGGCGAGCTTATAAACCTCCCCCACCACATATACCATACCATCTATGCCTCCCATCCCAGAACCATCCGCAGGTTGTTCTTCCTCACCATCCATAATGCTCGCAATTGCTGGTCATGAGTAATTGCAACACCCACCACGTCAACAACTTTGAGTGAGTTGACAATATTAACTCTGATCACTAGTGGTCGATTTTGTCGACTACAACCTCGCTGAGGTTGGCTGCTTTAAAGTAAATGATTGGATTTGTAAGCTACAGTAGGGGCCAAACATCTTGCACACTGCACTGCTTGTTCACCCTCGCCCACCCACGTTGCCGCCGCACCCTGCTCACTCACCCTCCACTGCCTGAGGTTCCCGTGCCACAGCCCAATCACCGTTGTCTGCCTGTGTTACGCATGCACGCACCCTCGCCCACCCGAGCTTCCTGCCGCTGACCCTCACCCACTGGGTTGTGCACTGCCCTGCTAGTTATTGTCAGGGGTTTGCTCAAGCTGCAGGAATTGAGCACACAGGTAGAACAGGTGCGGGTGTGGGTACCAGTTTCTCTACCTGAGCCCGGTCGAGGATGAGCGGGGCATTGCATTCCACCCTGCTCTCCCCCTTGATGGGCACGCACCACTGCCGCCCCTGCTTTCCCTCCCTGCTCGCATGCACACTACCCCTCCAGCATCCCACGGCGTACACACAAAAGAGGGGAGGTGTGCAGGAGAGGCAGTAGTGGGTGCCACTGGGTGGTGATGCTGCTCAAGCAGAGGGAGGGGGCGTGCTGATTCCTGCAAGCCCCGGCTGGCATGCAAGGGGTGGGGCGAGGCACGGCCTGGGGAGGACCAGAAGGCACGGGGGGGGAGGGTGTCTTCCTCCCATGCATTCAGTTTGTGTGCAACTGGGAGAGGGGAGCACAGGAGTAGGGCATGGCGCAGTGGGAGGAGAGCAGGGTACGCGCAAACGAAGCGACACAGTAAGATGATGATACAATCCAGATTCAATTTGGCTATGTTTACTGCACAATGGGTGAGACTACTAGTAGCAGAGAAAAGTCCGACATGAGAGCATCTGAGGGAGCATAAGTGCAGGAAGTGGGAGGTGTTTGATAACTGACGGGGTCAGGGATGAGACTAACAAAGGTGAGAGCAATGGGAGGGATGCGACCGAATGTGAGACAGAAAGGGTAGTACAGGATACGGTAGAGCGTTGGTAAGGCAATCACAAGATGATGAATAATAGAGATTCAGTTTGGTTATATTTACAATTTGATGAACTTTACGTAATTGTGAGATTGAGAAGACCTTGCAAAGCAAGGTGATATTGACGTACTCGCCTTGTAACCTGTCGCAAACTTATTTGACATACCGTACGTGTTTGAGAGTGCACCAATGATCATGCTAGCTTCCTCGGTGGTGTTGTTCATAATAGGGGGGTTGGCTGCGTCAGCACATGACAGATAATGGATATGCCAAGGTTGACATCAGGGGTTGGGGTGCTGGTTGATGGGTTAGCGGCTCCACATACAGGGAAGGGAAGTAAGGGAGGGTATAGCTCTGAGCAGCCAATACCACTGTCGGGTTGAATGTCCTCCTCAACAACAGCAGGTGTTGCGTTGAGAGCATTGATCCTTCTTCTCGCCAACTTCGACCTTGGACAACCCACCAACCTTGATGACGGCAATGCCACCAGAGTTTCGGGAGAAGTTCCTGGAGTTTGATGCGATTGAGGATGCCGGTGGTGGTGTCAGCAATGAGTGAACAGATCTGCTCGCAATGCGACTAAATGGCACACTTCGAACCCTCACCATAAGAATAATAATAGTATCCCCCGTGATCCTTACAGAGCCAGTTGTGCCAAGAAGGTCAACTGTTGCAAGTTTATGTCAAGTTCGTCCATGAAAACTGTTCCGCCAGTCAAGATGGCAGAGTCTCCAAGGATGAACCAGCGGTTGTCACTGAAACCAGAAGCTTTGGCAGCACGACTTGAAGTTAGCCATAAAGCTTATTGAGGATGTTGAGCCTCAGCATCCACACCCTCAGCGATGATGAGCAGCGGGCGAAGGGTTTGCCAGCAGTCTCAGGTAAAGGGAGGATGTTGTAGAGGAGAGAAATCTTCTCCGAAAAGAGAACGTAGGGCTTTTCAAATTCAACTTGAGATCGGTGATGACGTAGGAAAAATGCGAACCACATGCCTTCAGTAATCTCAATCTCGTCCTCCGTTGTGCAGTCCACCTTCACGGTGATGACACCCTCCTTGCTGATCTTTTCCATGGCTTGTGCAATGAGGCTGCCGACGTGACTGTCACCATTGGTGGAAATCCACCTGAAAAATCTCAGCGGTTGTCATGAATGTCTTTGTGTTCAGGGGGCCCAGGAGAAATTCAACAATGCAGCCTGGGACCCACAACGAAGGTCCATCAAGTTGCAGCCAGCAGTGACGCACTGGGTAACACCGTCAGAATAGAAAGCGCGTGCAAGAACTGTTGCCATGGTTGTGTCATCACTGGCCATCTCATTTGTTTGTTGCACAATGTCCCACACTGGCCTGCAAAAAAGTCAATATATACATTGAGGCAACATATAAAAACATACCGTGCACCAAGGTTCTCGAATTTGTCCTTTGCATGAGTGGCCTTGGCAAACGTGATACCATCTAAATCGCCATGAGGAATGGCCATGGTAGCAAAATGTTGCTACGAGGAAGAATAGAAGTCCGAGTTAACTCAGAGGTAGGGTAAAAAGGTACATGTACAGTCAAGAAGTGTGAGCCAAGCAAATAGGAATACAATGTGAGGAAAGGAAGAGGGTTCACCCTTGGTGACTTCGGGTCCACCAAACAACTGCTTGATGATAATGTTCCAGTTTATGCAAGACACATCAGCAAACCAAGCCGTGGCAACAGGAGCAACCAAGAGCAAACGAACCTTTTGGCCCAAGCGTAACACTGACAGTGCTTGCCAAGCACGTCCATGCCTTGAGGATTTTTGCGTGACCCTCATCACATAACTTGATCACCAGGTGGTTCAAAAAAAAAACTTCATTACAGGCCAGAACAATGCGAGTGGCCTTAGCAGAAGCGCGATGGATAGCACAAGACGACGTAGATGAGATGTGATGCATGGCCCGGGTGTAGGAATGTAATGGCCATTCGTGTGACAACAGAATAAGGCAAAACGAGGTTGGTGCGATGCAAAACACACGCTGTCACTTGTGCTGTCAGGTGTTTTTTTTTGAACCTTACTTTGTATACAGTACAGTACAGACTATTCCCATCTTGTGTCCATAGCCGCTCGATTTTTTCCCATTGTATGCCACATAGAGATGCTCCTACATTCTACGTTATTACAGTTGCCAAACCCTAATTCCTTATTGTACAACCATGGGTCTGTGGGACTATCATTTGAGCGTTGCATCATGCATGCATTCTCTTTCTGATTATTGGCTTTGCTCACACTCGCGGTGGGATCATCGTGATGGTCTTCTTGGGCGTGACTTTCTATATCTTTGCCTGCTCATCAACCTCTGCCTCTTGTGTGACCAAGGTATGCTGTCAGAAGACAGCGAGGCACTCTGTCAATCGACGCATGACTAATTCGAGGCCATAATAGACTGCGTGGAGCCAGTGATGTAACGTCCCGGGTCATGGTATGTATCTGACCTAACCCATAAGTCAGGGGACAATGGGAAACACCGGGATCGAGCATGGTAAGGGGGATGACGAGTCGCTCCCTAATACTTACCAAGAAAGTGTGGACGATGACTGATGAGCTTACTGTACGATTACTGAGCAGATGTGGACGATTACACAGCAGAGGAGTAGTCTTAGTAGTAGTGGCGGTCTCGCTGACGAAGGCAGACTGCAGCGTCGTACTATATAAGGAAGCTATCGACTGTTGTGGTCGATAGCTTGGATTTCTTGTAACACTCTCACCTTGTTATCCAAGTCGTGGATTCCCTCTCTCTCTCTCATCCTTCGGGGTCGTGCATCATTAAAAGACATCAAACGAACTCCGCCTTCGTGTGTTGAGAAGATACTCTGCCTTCGTGCTAGAGACCAGGAGTTGCTGAGTCACCACGTTCACCCTACGTTGCCTAAGTCAGGCTCATGTGCAGCTCGCACGTAACAAGTGACTCAGAGTTGGTATGGGAACACAATGCGTCATGGTTTCTGAGCTGGCAGTAGTGAGAGCCCAGGGCAGGGAATGTGTCATTCAAGCTGGAAAAGGAGTGCGGTGGGAGGGTCAGGGAAAACCTAACTAAGGAAATGGATCTACACACATTCATGACATGTTGAGAAGGAGTACTACGGAAGGTGTCAGCCTTTTCACACGGAGTTGGAAGCAGCAGAGTGGGGGTTGGTGTCACGAGAGGGATAGGTGTGGGTAGTAATTCCGAGCCAGGGAAGGAACATCACTCCTGTGTGCGTGTGGATTCTAGAAATAAAGTGTGTCGGAATTTAACACCACACAAGGGACAAGTAGAGCAGATCTGATGAACTCATTGAGTTTGTCAGCATTTTCTATGTCAACAAGAGAAATGATAGCGTCAGCGAGAGCCGCCGCCCTGTGTGGTTGGGTTTCCGTTGACGTGATTGCGACATGGGACCAGCTCAGGTCTATGGCTTATGGGCGGCGCCTGTGAGGTGTCATGCGCAGAATTCTCAAGGCAGATAGTGGCGACCCTACGATCAAGGGAAGGGTCAGTCTCAGGTGGGAGGTAAGAGATCTTTATGCCAGGTAGGGGTACAGGCCTGTTGACAGTTGGCGCTAAGTGGACGCGGGCGATGCCAGTGAGAGAGGACAGACAATAATCGTGAGCATGTGTCCCACAGTGTTAAAGCGCTAAATAATCACAAAGCCCCTTAGACGATGTCTTGCACATCATACAGTAGTGCTGGCGGCTTCTCCGCCCAGTCGCCGACACGATACTCTGTGACACCTGCCCCAGATCTATGTGTCCCTCCTGCACACACAGCACACTCTCAGCTCTCCACTTGCGCATGAGTGAAACTCTATGAGTACTGTAAACGAAAGTGAGCACACGGGTGCCCACGTTATTCTTGGTCTGGGCCCAAGCCGACAAAGGCACTGATGGTGACGTTCTATGATGGCAACACGGCGCGACTTCAGGGTATTTTTTTCATTGCGCTGTGGTTAACTTTGCCACTATGTTCTCTGATGCCCCACCTGCTGCAAGTCTATTCTTTCACTGTTAACAACTTCAGTGGCCAACGTACCACCATTCCCACCCCACAAGGATGCAAAAGACTAGTAACTCACGCAATGTAACCTCGCAAAACTGGCTAGGCACAGGCCCTTGCGGTGCCTCATTTCAAGTTTCCATGGCACAACTCCCCACTAACTTGACTTAGTGAGGTAGCAATGGCAAGCTTCGGAGGTCCATCTACTGGATGCTTGGTGCTTGCTCCCACTTCTCCCAGCTCCGGGATGCTTCCATTAAGCCATCTTTCAACCCTCTCCCTGTGTACTAGCCTCGCTTCTCTCACCCCCCAGTTCACCGTGCTTCAGCTGCTGTGTCACAAACCTTCCCTGGCACAGCTTCTGCTACCAGTCCTCCCGCTTTTGTGTGCCATCGCGACGACAGTGTTGAGGATACCCCTCCTGACAAACGCATCTGCAGAGACCACGGCACCCGTCATCCTATCAAGGTACGTACTTGCCATAAATTCTTCACGTGCGCCGAGCAGATTCCCCAGTTCCAGCCCTTGTGTCTGCACACACACATTACACCCTCATACAGTACCCCCGACATAAATCCTCCACCCTGCCTACCCCGCACAACAGCTTCACTCACGTGGCTGCCATCTCGACCACCATGACTCCCCTTCCCTCTCTCCTGCACGCAGTGGGTGGGTTCGACCTTGTTCTCGGACCACCTGATCTCGTTGATCCAAAACACGTGAACTCTCTGTAAGTGTCCAAACTGCGATGCAATGTCACATTGTATGGGGGATTATAGCAATGAATTTAGTGTCAACACTTGCATCATTTTATTCCACGGGCAAACTTGAAACAAAGACTACAAATACAAAGAATCCGAGAAAGAGGATGCCACACAACCAAACAGCCATGGTTGCTGTGATGGTCCTGACAACCGACGACCGCAACAGCAACAATGACCACAAGAGCAGTGGTGGTGGTCGGCAAGATACTATCATAGTAGTACTGTAGTACTGTACATATTTTGTATTTACATAGCATTTCACAGTCCTACCCGTGTGTCAACCTGTGCGGGTTCCAGACCCGTACAACCCGCCCCTGACCCACACCAGTACCCACCAAAAACCCGACCCCTCATCACGGGTACAGGTTTTTGAGGGTACGGGTACGGGTTGCTTTGAAAAAACCCATGGGTTACCCGTACTGGTAGCTCTCCTCTTTATTCTTTCATATAGCAAAGATGCATATATTAAATCAGATGGGATTTTCAGTCTCCCAGGTTCTAAGCCATCGGAGCAGGCTAGTGGAGCCCTCAGGTGCTCCAGCAGAAAAGGAAATTCTGTCAATGACTTCCTGGGAACTATGGGTACCTCCTTCACCAAACTTTTTCAAAATTTCCACTGCCTTGTTGGCATCATGAAACCAGGATGTGCCAACACTGAGGGCCCTTGTTATGTCAAGCTTGGAAATCTTCTGATATGCACCATTCTGTGAACCAGTTCAGATGAGACAGCAGTGTTGGCAAAGTAAAATGATGCTCACAACTAAGCATGACTTTTGGTAATCCTCCATAAAGTCAACTGCAAAGGTCCAAGATCTCACTGCACTTGGATTATCCTTGATGTGGTTCAAAGTCAAGCGAAACTCTTCATATCCTGGGCGGCTCTGAAGCTCTTTCATAAGCCACTCCACAGTTTTATTGGACCGTTCCTGTTTTGAAGGTCTTTTGGTGGGATCTCTTGCTGAGCCATGTGTCCTTCTGGAGGGCTTGGCACCAACATCTGTTGAGCAACCTTGTCCAGGAGAGGTTTGGCCTGCATCATCAAATGCAGTTGTAGGGTAGCCACCAAGTTTGTTAGCATTGGTAAACATGGGCAATGACTGAAAAATTAGCCATCAGTAATGAAAAATAGGCAAGCACAACCAAGGTGACAAGCTACCACTCACATCTCTGAAAGAAGCATTGTTATTATCTGACATGAAAGGATGAACTGGGTTATCCTTGGAGACACTGGCACTGTCAGTGACCATAAAGTTTGAGCCATTGTTGGTAAAATCAGGCATTGTGTAGCTGGAGATATCAAATGTCAGTGGTTGGCCATTGTTTGAGCCCTTCACACAAGTCAGCTATCCATTATAATTTACAAGCATTTAAGGTGGACAGTGAACTCACATTAAAAAGTTGCCCTTGTCTCATGCCAAGAGGTTCATACGAAGCTGGGTTAATGGTATCAAGTCCACCAATACCATAATTTGGACCTCCTGGGCCTGTTCATAAGGACAAGTGATGCCAGGTCAGGTACCAACACAAACTCACCTGGCTCATTTGAGTTATTTGATGCATGCAACACAAATGCACCAGGCTCACTCAGTTTGTTTCCTCCCCCCTCGGATGTTGCTGCCCCCTTAGACATTGCTACCCCCTCGGACGCTGCCCCGTTGGACATTGTTATCCCCTTGGATGCTGCCCCCTTAGTTGTTGCTGCCCCCTCGGTCGTTGCTACCCCCCTGGTCGTTGCTACCCCCCCAGTCGTTGCTACCCCCCCAGTTGTTGCCGCCCCCTCAGATACCACCCCCATGACACTGTGCAAATGGGCTGCGGCGGGTACAGCATGGTGGTCATCTGGAGGGAAAAACTGAGCAAGAAGAATTGGGTACCCCAACACGGACATACCTGGCTCGTTTGAGTCAGTCACCGCCCCCTCAACAGGTTGCTCTGCACCCACTGAAGTTGTGGCTTGGCCCTTGTCATGGCTTCCCTGCACCTGCCGATCATCACTTGAATGGACTGGCGTGGCGCGGTGGCCATCTGGATGGAAACAGTGAGCAAAAGAGAGTCAGTGCCCCAACACAAACGCACCTGGCTCATTCAAGTCGGCTGCCGCCCCCTGAATAGGCTGATCTGCACTCGTTGCAGTCACAGCCTGATCATTGTCAGGGCTTCCCTGCTGATCGTCACTTGAACGGGCCCAGTGGTCATCTGAAGGGAAACAGTGAACAATGACGCAGTGACAAGTCACCTAAGTATCCCAACGCCAATGCACCTGGCTCATTAAAGTCATCCTGGATGGTGAAACCGAACTCTGGATTGAGCAGAGCTGTGCGCAAGGTCGTCATATTAGTCTTTGAGGTGTACCTTCCATATACTGAAGAAGGCCATTTATCTATTTGAGCATGAACAATCCCCTGAAGGGCACTTTTCTTAAGTCTGTGCCTGTGTAGATCTAGTTTGAGCAGATGGTGTGGTATAAGAACTATGTGGGACACTCACAAATAGGACGCTATCAACTGGCATTCTGTGGGACTGCGTTCGGCATCGATAGTGGCGTCAGGCACGGGCATCCTTGCAAGGCTGTCTTCGTATTGATGGAGCACTTCGAAGGAGTGCAAGTCGGCTCAGGGGCTGAGCGGGTACAAAAGCGGTACAAATATTCAATCCCTCCGAAATGTTCGTGCCGCTTGAGAATGGACGGACCAGGGGCCCGGAGCGACAAATGAAAGAAAACGTATATTCGAAAGGTTCGGCTGTAAGGACACTTTGAAATGATCCGTGTTATACCAAAAAGAAAATCCGAAAATTACTTAGAGTCCTTAGGGGAGCACGGGCAAAAAAAGCTCCGAACAGACCTAAGCATCCTTGCGAAGTTTCAAGGGTGTCGCTTTCTCAGCTCAGGAGCCCGGAGCAGGGCCTGGCAAACGAAAGGAAGGGAAGAAAACATACGAAAGGTTAGACTGAAATGATGCTTTCGAAGGGTTTCGGGTTACACAAAGGAAAAGGTTCGAAACGACCTTAGAGTCCTTAGGGAGAGCCAGCACCGAAAAGGCATCAAACTGGCCTTAGGGTCTTTTCGAAGTGCTGCCTTCGTGGCTCGCCAGCTGATGCCTGAAAAATGAAAGAAATGGAAAGGTAAACACGTTTGGAAGGTTTGATCGTACTAAGACTTGCTGTGCAAAAACCGACAAAGGGTCCGAAAAGCCTTTAGACTCCTTAGATAGGGGTTGCCACTAACAGTGCTTTGAAACATCCACAGGATGCTTTCTAGGGTGCGGCCAGCGGTAGCCGGAGCGGCGGTTGCGGCAGCTGGGCGTATGATGCTGAGTGGGTTTGTGGCCAGGCAGGGTGAGCAGGCCTTCATAGAGAGACGCGTAACCTTCATCGTGCGGCATAGCTGTCAGCCTAGCTGAAAGGTGGACGGACGGTGTGAAAGCAAACCAGTCTGTTTGACCCCCACTGGCACTGGCGGCCTCGGCCATTCCTCACCATCATCGCACGTCTCTGTGAAGGGCCAGAGGGGACACGAAACTGACTTAGGAGCTGTATTGTTGGGCCCCCTCACGAACAGACAGTTTGCCCGCAGGTGCCGCTGCAGCAGAGGCGACCGGTGGAGTTGCAGCCATGACCACTCCCCTAATGAGCGGCGGCGTTGAGCGTCTTCAAGAGCAGTGTCATCGTGGAGGCCAGCCATGTGCGGGCCATTTGTCACTCAGGCTCACTCAAGAGGTGCAATGGGAGAGTGAGTTACAAGGAGAGCGAGCATGACAGAGAGCGAGAGCAGACAGATTGGGCGCATGCAAACCATCAATCTACCCGAAATGTCCACACGGCCACTGCCGTACACGATGTATTAGATGCCAGCAGTCGCGTCACCAGGAATGTATTTGACGCCCGTGTACAGTCTGTCACGGCGCCACCATCACACATCACCTGCATCACCGTGGTGGCCACCGCGATGCAGGGACATTATGTTATCAAAACATGAGTCAGAAAGGGATTCTTAGACAAACACATGACGAAATCAATCTGGGAGGCCTAATTCTTGTCTAGGAAGTTGAGAGTTAAGTCTGTTAGCTGCAGGGGCAATTCACATGCACTAGTTGACACACCTGAATAGTGTTCTGTAGAACCCAGCATGCTGTGTCTCCTTCCAAGTTTGCCCTGTGTGAAAGGTACACAGCCGGGCATGTACGAAGGCAGGTTCATGGCTGGTATAAGTCCAAGTCCAGATGCATGCTCTGGCTTGTCAGGAGTGCTGTATGCGTTGGGCATGGGGTTGGGCATTGTGGTGGCATTGATGACCATGCAGCGCACGAGGCTCTCACAGTATTTGACGTACTCTGTTTGTAGCACATCCCAGCGTTCTTTGAAGAGTAGTACACAGAACCCTGCCTTGTGTATTTCTGATTCCTCAATAGACAAATTGGTGGGTGGATGTGCATTGTCCCTGTCATATGGGAAGCAGGAGAGGAGGTGCAAGAGTAGTCAGGCTCGTTGGGTGTGACAAGTGCAAAACTTTTGCATTTAGGGACAGCACCTGGGGGGTCTTGGTGGTGTAGGGGAAAGAGGACATATAGCATGCAAGCACCAGTGTTGTTGCCATTGTGGTTCTGCACCAGTTAATGGTGAGGTCAATGATACAGGGGGGACTTATCTAAATCAGAGGGTGAGGTGTGCTAGTGTCGGTGGGTGTAGCAGATTGGCCTGTGTGCACACAATGAGAGGTATGGTAAGTAGCAGAGGTGAATGGAAAGCAAAGCTTACTTTTTTGGGGCGTGATACGGCAAACTGGCTTGTGGGCTAAGGTGTGTAAGAGCAATGCAATGTGGCCATAATACAAGGACTATGAGGGTAGGGAAATGATCAGATGGTGCATGCTGGTTATAAAATAGCAACTTTGGGGGTTGGTCATCATTGGGGGCAGTAAGTTCAAAGAACAACATGCAGTGGTTCACTTTGGCTTCTGGTGGCTGAACGTGAAAATGTTTCCCACAATCGTGCCAATCAACACATGAACACAACTTGTCTTTTTTTTTGTGATTGACTGCCCCACCTTTGTCACCTTTTCCCTCACTCTTCCACTGCCACCCCACCACCACTCATTGTACTCACCCTTACCAAGCCAGTAATAGGCCTTGCTTGTGGAATTCATGTACCTACAGACCATGCCAATCCCCCTCTGATAACCACTCTGGCTCAGTCTTATATTGCAACAGTGACCACAGCCTCTACTTCCACCTGATGGACTTTTGACAACATTCCCATGTCTCCTGCTTCACCCAAGGAATCATGAGGACACCTCACTTGTTGGAACCACACTGTTGCTCTTAAAAATTTGAATTTGGGCTCTGAGACCCCTGTTATCTTGCCCTCCTGTGGTCACCACCAGTCCTATGGCATAGAGGCAAAAGAAGACAATTCGAATCCACGGGTCACATTGAATCCCTGTCTACTGGGTTCACTGTCTTGGCACGGGCACTTCTCTCTCCACCCCATCCCTTGTTGAAGATCCTGCAGCTACCAACAATGTTGACCCCAGCACCGATTCCAAGTGACAAGTGTGAGGCATTTGGCAGGGTTACAACAGCAATGACAATGCAACAATGACAACTTCATGCCATTGTTGTTGTTGCAGGGTGAAATGGGAGATATTTGACTGGGCTCAGCACTCAGCTCTGGCCTGCGCTGCCTGCCTGGAGCCCCTCTAAAAATGCCTAGTATGGTGTGTAACACCTAGTAATAGTAGTAACCAAGATAAGAACCTATTATATTAGTGGATTAGTTCAATTAGATCGATTAATGACAAGTTATTTCAATGGGTGCAATTACTCATAAAATTACTTGGATTATCCTGGGTTAAGATGGGAGGTTTTTCCAGAGTTGCAAAAGTCAAAAACTCACGGCTCAAGACGAAAGCAGGAAGAAGCTCAGTCAAGAACATAACACTATAAATATAGAAAGGTTCAAGTTGAGCCACACTGTAACCAAGGGGGTGGTGGGATGTGGATCCCAAACCATGGGTAGGGGGGGTTCTGCCAGCAGCAGTTGGTGTAAGGTAGCAGTCATTGAGATCCAGCACCCCTTTATGTAAGCAAATTGTCCTTGTTGTTGTTGCCCTATCTCCTCCTTCACACTTCCGAAATACCAAAATGTAAAGTGGGGGATCTATAGATAAGATAGTTACCTTTGATTCTCCCATGCCATTTTTTAAAAATATTATAATTTGAATGAGAAGTTGCAAAAACAATGTTTTTACATTAAAACTCAATTTCGTCACATTTTCAGTTAATCTAAGGCAACTTGTTGAAGTCAAGGAAACTAGTTGTCTGCCCACATGATGGGAAAAGTCACGTGCATGTATTAGTCATGATGGGCAATATGGACTTTACCCATCCAGTGTGCAACCTGTTATTGCACCTGCTAGCCCTTAAAAACCATCAAAACGCCCAAAGTGAAGTGGGCAACAGAATCACATCTTAAAAGTATTAAAAAAATCAATATTAAATGGGCAGAAAACCAGGAGAAGTCCAGCGAAGGTGTGGGTATGCTATGGAATCACATGACTGTCTGATGATCAAACAGCAGAAGTGGAAGATGCACCATGTTTATCCAATGAGAACTTGGGAATGCTTGACAATGGGAGAACTCCCCTGAAGTCATGGAGTTGTCCGCAGTGGATTTGTCACGTACCGTGCCATGCGGTCATGTGACATTCGGCGCACGTGCAAGAGTGCGCGCTGCCTGCGAAGGCATGGAAAGAATATCTGAAGACTTGGTGAGAATGCATGTGACTGTGGGAAGTTCCAGTCATGTGACCGGGTCGGGTGAGAACCCATGCCGGCTTATCAGAAGCCGAGGTCGTTCCAGGCCCTTATCTTGGGGTTCTGATGGATATTTCTGATGGATACTATATTTAGCATATCTCTGAGTCAGTATGACTCACATCACTGATTGCCCTTAAGGCAGTTTGCCTCATGTTGTGGAGTAGTGGAGCATCAGTGATGGACGCATCTTATTGGAGGATAAGCCGTATGCTTATCTTCAGTATATTAGGATTTGGCCGGGAGCTTAGGTTGAAACCCAGCTCCTGAGCAGTATATAGAACGGTGCTGAGGACGGTAGAGTCCTTAGCTTTGTATTCCCATATTCCCCTAACGTCTACTTGGGGTTTCCCTGCTAATACATTGCTGTCCATTCTTTCATGTTTGCTTCTCTCTTGTCCCTTTGTGGACTTCTATCTATGGCTATTCCCATTCAACTTGGGCTAGTCCTTCTCTCCTCTTGGCTATTCCAGGCGTCATGCGGGATAGCGTCGTCTCTCGTCGTGGTCACGTGTTCCAGTACTACAGGTCAAGGCAGTACTGAAGGTAGCGTTGGGTCGAAACATTACAGGATTGTTTCAACTTAGCATTCAAAACTGTGCAAACACAAGCATCAGTGGCCAAAGGAACTAAAAAATGCATGCACACCACTGGAGGGAAGTTAGACAGAACAATCCGAAGGCACAAGAGGGCTAAGATGTTCATGGAGGCCCAAGGATTCATCTCCTTGCCTGAATTCTTCAAAAGGAAAGCTAAGAAGACAAAACAATGAGAAAGTGTTGAAGCAGACACTGAGGGAGTCAAGGCTGTCACAGCAGGGTTGGATGGTGTGTCAGAGGCATCAACCACACATCTGGCAGCATCTCACAAGGTGTCCATGGTGGCTGTGGAGGGGGTGGTGGTGGTGGTGGTGGTGGAGGAGGAGGAGGAGGAGGAGGAGGAGGAGGAGGAGGAGGAAAGCAACGCACAACTTGTGATGCATCCCCCCTCAAGCAGCAATGTTGGAGACATTGAGATGTCACCCTGGTGCCCTTCTCAAACAGCCTTAGATGAAATGGAGCCAATGCGATCTTGTGCTAGCAATGCCTTGAGTGATCTTGAAGACTTCCAAGGCACTGACACACAGGAGCTTGAGGGCATTTGCAGCAGGCATTCCCCTGATGATACTGCCCTCCAGAAGCCTATGGACAATGCCCCTGATCTCCTTCAAGATTGCAAAGTTCAGCAGACTATGCAACAGGAGCTCTCCCTCATCACCAAACAAAAAGTTTTCATCCCATTCTTCAGGCTTGTATTGCGGCTATGGTTAGCCTCTTGAATTTGTATTTGGACAGATCCCTAGGCTATAGCTGGAGGAAAGCATCGGAGGTTGTTGCAAAGTTGGAGGGACATGGTACAAATTGAGTGCAGTTGATTTGATCCTGGGTGCAGACCTTTGCATGCACCAGAGAAATCCCAGCACACAAACTAGGAAAAACAAGGCTATCAGCCCTGGACAATGAAGAAATCACTCACCAGTTGAAACTTGCCCTCAGTGAGAGGGCAAAAAAAGGCTTCATCACAGCTAGTGATGTTGTTGACATCATTTTGAGCCCTGAGATGCAGGCTCAATTTGCATGGGCTGGGGTCCACAAGTCTTCGATTTCAGACAGCACTGCACAATGTTGGCTCAGCAAGTTAGGGTGGTGATATGGAAACAAAAGAACAGGATGTATGTTGATGGCCATGAATGTCAGGATGTTGTGGAATACAGGCAAGGATTTGTCGAGCAATTCAAGAAATACAAACTTTGATTTCACACTTGGGATGACATGGGGAATGAACTTCCTCATCCCCCAGGCTTCCCTGTTCCCAGGGCATTAGGCTGCTTCCATCTTATTCTTGTCACCCACGATGAGTCTACATTTTATCAAAACAATCAACACAAAATACATTGGGGACTTCCAGGGAGTGCCACTCTGAAACCAAAGGGAGAAGGAACCTCCCTGATGGTTTTGGATTTTTTGACTGCAGACTGGGGCCGTTTGTGTGATGAGGACAGGTGCGCTGTGCTAGCCCCCTCTCTCTTAATATTGCTCACACTCATCTAGTGAAGCCCAGATTATCTTCTGGCCTGGAAAGAACAGGGATGGATGGTTTACAGCCAATGACCTACTTGCCCAGGTGGACAACATGATTGACATTTTTGACAACCTGACCAGGGGACAGGCACAGGCCCTCTTCCTCTTTGACAATGTGCCAAGCCACCAGAAGCATGTGGATGATGCACTCTCAGCTTGATGGATGGTGAAAGGTGCACCCTAATTCTTTTCTGTGTTTTATCTATTCTCATTGTCCCCAGGACCTAAGCAGGGCTGGGTGCATAATCCTGGAGGACCACACATGCACAATGGTGTGTTACCTACTGGTGA
>WITN01000811.1:0-37875 GCA_015025155.1 Lactarius quietus | reverse complement strand
ACCAGCGACGAGTCCTCCGACGCTCGTACCATGACGCCAACATCATCTGCACTAGATGCGACAACCCCCAAGACTACTGTCACTGCGCTCCCATGCGCATTCCCCCGACTCGACAACGAAGAAGACGTCACGGACGCTGCCGAAGAAACCATGGATGACGAAGAACGAGCACCAGTTGTTGCTGTCGTCTACGGACCGACTGCGGAGGAAGGGTACGCCATGCGAGGGCTACCATCCTACGCTGAAGCACGCGATACCTCAACCCATCCATACGCGCCGAGCGATGGCCGAGGCACCCTATCCGTACCCTATCGCCTACCCCCAGCGGCTTCGTCCTCAACAACGGGATGAACTGGGTGCCCATGGTGATCGAACACGAGGGACGTCGCATCCCTGCTCGTTATGTGCGGGTAAGGATGCTTGACAACCCAGAAGTCTTTGGGACGATGGGGAGAGACTCGCCCATATACCGAGGAGACATCCACGCCGAGCCATGCGAGACATGGGGCCCGCACTGAGTATTCCCAGAAGACTTACAATACCTTCGCGCTGACTTCCAGGACGGCGCCAGGTAGATGAAGCCCTTGCAAGGCTGGGAGATATCTCCTTGCCGCCGAAGTGAGGCGATACCGCGCGTCCCAGGAAGTTATCAAGGAGCTGGAAGCGGCCATCAAGAAACTCGAGGACACATCTTCGTCCACGTTGACCGTTCGCGACACTCGGCGAAGCGACTAGGCAGGGCTCACGCCATTCTGAGGATACGGGACGAGCACGAGACTGATGTCGGACTAATGACGGTGCCCAATTGGGTAGTAGAGCGAGGGCGCTCACCCTGTGAAGGGGGTGATGTAACGTCCCAGGTCATAGTATGTAGCTGACCTAACCCATAACTCAGGGGACGTCGGGAAGAGTCTAGAAACACAGCGGATTTGAGCATGGTAAGGGAGATGACGAGTCCGCTCTCTAATACTTACCAATACGTGGACGATTACTGATGTGATGACTGAGGAGATTACTGTACGATTACTGACAGACGTGGACGATTATACAGCATAGTAGTAGTGGCGGTCTCGCTGACGAAGGCGGACTGCAATAGGGTACTATATATAGGAAGCTATCGACTGTTGTGGTCGATAGCTTGGATTTCTTGTACACTTCTCGCGTTCTATCCAAGTCGTGTTCTCTCTCTCTCTCTCTCTATCCTTTGGGGTCGTGACACGAACAAGTTCATCATCGATAACTCCGCATTTGAGCGTTGAGACGATTCTCCGCCTTCGAGCGTTGAGGCGATACTCTGCCCTCGAGCTAGAGTCTAGATCTTGCTAAGTCACCGCGTTTACCTTCGCGCAGCCTAAGTCAGGCTCACGTGCAGCTCGCACGTAACAACTGATGCGCTTCATCCAAGGAAGAGCCTGCTTTTATGCGTGAGGGAGATGAATCAAAGACCGTTTGAACTCAGCTAGGGGTCAGGGGCATGTACGTCAGTGGCGTTGACCCACTGCGACTCCGAGTCTGGATACCCCTTCCATTTGATAAGGAATTGTTTGCGCTTGTCCTGCCGAATTGCCGTTGGTCTAGAATTTTCTCAATTTCGTATTCTTCTTCCCCATCGATTAATTCAGGGGAGGTCTTGGGAAATTTGGTCCGTGAAAGGAAGTCTCGCGATAGGGGTGAGAAGATCGATGTGAAAGACGTCATGGATGCTCCATTTGGTAGGCAATTCCAATCGATAATTGACTGGGGACATCACCTGGATGATCTGAAGGGTCCATGTCTCTTGGGCGCAAGCTTGGCGCTCGGTGGTGAGTCCTCAGGTGACGCCCTTCTAAACCATACGCGGTCGCCTATCTGGAACTTGGGCGTATCTTTATGTGATACCCATGACTGCTGGGCCTTGATAATCTGTTTCTGAGCGTGTTCCCGTGCTTGTTTGAATTGATCGAGGCGCAACGCCACTTGCGGCAAGGGACTGGGTGTGGAATTCCAATCAGCACGAGGATTATGCCCCATCAATAAGAAGAATGGAGACTCCCTGTGGCCTCATTGGGCCAATTGTTATGCATGAATTCTGCTATTGGAAGATAAAGATTCCAATTGTCTTGTCGTTCATTTACCCAAAAGCGGAGATATTGTTCGAGCCATTGATTTGTCCGCTCTGATTGTCCATCTGTGTGAGGGTGATATGCGGTAGAGATATTTTGACTAATCCCCAGTTGTTTGCATAATTCCCTGTGAATTTGGACGCAAACCTAGGGTCTCTATCGCTGATAATTTTGTTTGGTAGACCGTATTGCATGAACACGGTTTGATGTATAAAGCTGCTGTTTCTTCTGCATCGATTTCCTCATTACAAGGAATGAACACCGATGCCTTGGTACAGTCGTGGTCTGTGACTGTAAGAATTGAATCGTAGCCCTGTGCGATCGGCAATTTAGTGATGAAATCGAGAGCAATAGTTTCGAAGGGCATAGCTTCCGGTTTGGGAAATATAGGTGTAGTGCGGCCCGAATGGGGCGATTGTTGACTTTATGCCGTTGGCATTCTGCGCAACCTCGTATGTAAGCCAATACGTCTGGTCGCATCGTTGGCCACCAATAGTATCGTTCTACTATTTTGCCCGTTTTATTAATTCCTGGGTGGCCGTGTACTGGGGTATCGTGGTGAGTGGCGATTATTGATTTCCGCTCGTCACTTCCCTTGGTGATTACTCTCCTTCCTTCTTTGTACCATACCCCGTTGATCCTTTTCAATTTGTGTGGGTCTACCCAAGGTTTGATAACATCTTCGTCTTGTTCGTCTTTGTGACTGGTCGACCCCATTTCCTCTACTGCGATTGTTGCGAACAAATGGACGGGCATGCCTGTACGGTGTGTGTTGCTGGTTCGTATGAATATTTTATCTGGTAACACCGTGACATTTTCATTATCTTGTTCCCCGTGATCGTAATCGGGTCGTCTTGATAATGCGTCTGCTCGTCCGTTCACAGTCCCCTTTATATGGTGAATTTCAGATCGTATTCCGACAATTCCAGTACTTCCCTTGCGACTCGTCGACTAATCTTCTGTGGTTCTCTCCAATATCGCAAGTTCATGTGATCCAGAATACTTTGATTTTATGGGGTGATCCCGCTAGTAAAGGTCTCCAGTGTCGTAGAGCCTTGACTATTGCCAATAGTTCAAGGTTGTAGATGTCATAATTTCGTTCCGCTGTGTTGAGGGTAGCGGAGTAATAGCCTATGGGATGTCTTTTGCCATCAGTTTTCTTTTGGAGTAACACCGCTCCCACCCGAAACCTGATGCATCTAATTCCAACTTGAATTGATCCTTCAGTACCGGGTGTGCCAATACAGGTTCACTTGTAACCCGTCTCTTCAATACTTCGAATGCTTGTTGTTCCGTTGAACCCCATTGCCATTCCGTTGTTTTCTTCGTGAGATTGTTCAGTGGTTTGGCAATTGACGCAAATCCTTTGATGAATAGACGGTAAAAATTGCAAAAACCCAAGAAAGATTGTACGTCCTTAACTTTAGTTGGTGTTGGCCAATTTTTAATGCCCGCGATCTTTACAGGGTCCATACGTGTTACCCCTTTTTCAAGGATTACCCCCAGGTAATGAGAGATGGCGAATGAAAGGTGCACTTCTCCGGTTTGAAAAATAGGTCGTACTTCGCAGCCACTGTTAGTACATCCCGAACTGCATTGGTATGATCAGTAATATTTGTTCGAGTAGCGATACCGATATCGTCCATGTAAACCCGAATGGTGGTCCCCTTGGCGTCGTGTTTCGCGATCACGTCCCGATAGATGTGATTCATCATGGCTTGGAATGTGGCGGGTGAATTCGTTAATCCGAAGAACATCACGGTAGGTTCGAAGAGTCCATATGGCGTTTTAAACACCGCTTTATGTTCATCACCCGCCCTGATGCGGATATTGTTGTATCCCCACGTACGTTGAGTTTAGTGTATATGTGAGCGCCGCTAAGGTCTTTGATGAGGGTTTGAATCAGTGGCAGCGGTAATTGTTGCGGATTGTGAATTCGTTGATCTGCTGATAATCCTGCACTGGGCGTAGCTTTCCGTCCTTCTTTTTGACGAAAAAGAATGGAGAAGCATACTGCGATTTAGAGGGTCTGATGTACCCTTTGTTGAGTTGCTCCTGATAAAATCACGTAATGGTTTGTCCTCCGATTGTGAGAGTTCGTATATAGAACAATTGATATGGTCTGGAGTGTTGGTTTTGAATTTGATAGCATGATCCCATTCCCGTGAAGGGGGAAATCGGTGGGATTCTTCTTGCTAAAAACCTTTTTGAAATCGTCATATTCTTTCGGTATTTGGACCCCTTCCTTCGTTCCTGCGGCTATGGCGAGATCAGTGGTGGCACCTTTGATACAGCTATGCTCCCCTAATTTTGCGACAATATTGTCTTTTGCGGCATTCGAAAGTAGACGAGCTACTACGTTGACGTTGACCTTGGGATGGCATGATTTAATCACGATTGGTAGTATGTTTTCATCAATAGTGCCATGCTTCCAACTGAACTTTGGTTCGAAAGTGCTGAGCCATGGATATCCTAGAAGAAGATCCTCCTTTCCGATATCCCGATCAGAAATCGCATTTTTCTGACAATTCCTTTTGTCAATATTTGTAGATCGACGAAATGAGTGACTGATCCCTTTTTGTTATGGGTATCATCTATATTGAACAGTTGTTTTGGTTGTAACAAGGGGGTTACTCCTAACCCCATTCTCTTTACGAATTGATGATTGATGAAGTTGTCCGTAGCTCCTGAATCTACTAGCGTTTTTATATCGGCCTTGTTGCTGCTGGTTCGAATTGATACTGGAATTCGCATAGAATGGAAGCGAGTTATGTATACAGCATTGCAAGTAGTGCCCTCACCCAGGCCGTCGGGTTTAGGCGTCCCCAAAATCCTTATTCCCCATCAACTCCTGCAGGGCCATGGCTTTGAATTCTTCGGTTTCGCCAGCCGCCACGCGTAGCCAATCGTTCTTTCTTTCTTCGGTAGTGCGGCTGTCCGCTACCATTTGAGCGATGTGGAGATCTTCACCGACTTTGGTGCGATCATCCACTACTTCGAGGCCTCTTGAGCTGCTAAATGGCCTTGGCGGTTGACGCGGTTGACACGGCTGAGAACAATTGCGACTGAGGTGTCCTTTCTTTTGACAATTATAACATGTTACTTCCCTGAGGTCTGGGGGTTGCCTCCTCTGCAGGAACCCTTCACGAGGTTTAAACGGGGGCCTAGAGTTGTTGAGGTAAGGCCTTGGTTGGGTCAAAACATCCTCGGTGTGTGCCAATCGTCCTTTGACCCTGGTTTGGTCCGCCGACGTATCCATCGCATCTGGGTGACGTCTGAACTGTCTCCAGTTCTTTGTGCTGGTGGTGAGGATCAAGGTTGTATTTTGTATTGATCGATCTTGTTTCTTATATGGAGGTACTGGCCTTGCCGTTTGATGGCTGCCCTTTTCCAGTCTTCATAGTCGGTAGGACCATCGTGGAGATAGATGGTTTCGTGTAGTTTACCCGGCAACCCATTTGCAAATAGGTCCAGGACCATTGGTTGATCTATGTTGTAGCCAGCGTATCTGACCAATTGTTCAAATTTGGCCACGTACGCATCGATATCCCTTTTTCCATTTTGATGCCCTTATGCAACTGGTTTGCGCTTTTTCTTCCTTCAAGGTGTCGGCGTATTGCCTCATAAACGATGTGTGCTATTGTACCACAACCAGTTGTCGAAGGGGTCGCGTCCATTAACGTCCACTTGTACTGTAACCAGGCTACCATTGATCCTACCCATTCGGTTACCACGGTTCCCTGAATATAGGTGAGAAACAACATAGCTTTCTGGTATGGGTTGCGCATAATAGAATGGGTGGAATTGATTCCTTCGTATAAACTCCATTGCATTAGGAATTCTTCGGCCTTTTCACGATCTCCTGCAAATACCGCAGGTGGGTTACCGCAAAATTTGTCGTGTGGCCCGGTATGGGTGCTTGAGCTGCTTGTATCGGTCCTGGTGGGTGTCCTCCCGGTGGTCCTGCTCCTCGCCACGTTTCCTCCGGTGGGTTTGGTGGTCCTTGTTGTTGTGGAGGGTCCACAAGTGCTCGAAATGCAGTGACGGTTGGTGCCACTGGGGAGTTAGTGAGAGAATAAATTGGTTGAACGGATAGACTTCCCGAAGCAGCCTGCGTTTGAGCATGAGATGTGAACGTGGTCATGGCCCCTAGTCGTAATGCTTCTGTTGCGATTGCCAAACTTTCTCCTTGTAGAGAGGGAGAGGGTGATCTGTTGTGAAAAGATTTGTTGCTTTTAATGCTTGGCGATGGTGGCGATGGAGGTGGTGTAGTTGACGACGGTCTTGTATTTGCGGTAGTTAATTCTTGTACTTCCTCCTGTGTGAGTTCGTTGATATAGATGTCACAGCCTAGATCTTCCAAGGCTGGTCGAAAACCTTCCCACTCTCCTTCTTCGACGCTAGGAGGTTGAAACCAGCGAATTTCAACCCAAACGTATCGGTCATAAAGAAACTCAACTGCGACCGATCGATTATCTTCTCGGCTTCTGGCGTGGTATCCTTCAGTACCTGTGGTCTTGCTATACCTGTATTCTGTATTCTTGCGGAATGTTGTGGTACGTTGTCAGCTTGTCTCCGTTTGAGCCAGATGTCGTCACAGTTCTGACAACGGTCTCGAGTAGTTTCTGATGACGCCACGGTGAAGCTTGGTCTTAATGTAGTGTTATCACCTAACACTTGTTCGACTTGAACAGTTCTGTGACGTGACGTTTGCGGATATGGATGAATCGTGATGACACTGGCAACTTAGCTAAGTTGCACCGCCACTAGGTCAATGGTTATAGACACTAGGGTACCCAAAGGGCAAGCTTCAATCGAAAGATTGGAAGAAGACGAGAAGGGTGATGATTCAAGAAGACCAAGCTAAAGAGCCTTGGTCTTGACACTACAGTTTATATACAGTTACTTGCTGGCTTTAAAGCGCAGCTTCGAATCCAAACCCTAGTACAACTATACTAGTAATGAGTCATTGTCCATTCTAATAATACCTGAAACACCGGTAAACCCAAGTACCGGTGACGCGTCAGTGTCCATGACTAATTGAGGCTTACTATCGTAGTCATAACCGTATAGTAAGCGTCCCGAACTCCGAGACCTCGTAAATGTGATGATGAGTAGTCCGAGTGATGTCAAACCGTGACACTTCTCGTCGTGGCCCAAGGCCTTGCTGAGTAGCAGAGAGAAGAGAGAAGACTGCTTGATTGAGAAGATGAGAGTGTACAAGAAATCCAAGCTGTCAACCACATCAGTCGACAGCTTCCTTATAACAGTCATACAAGCGCCAGTGATGACGCATAATACTACTATCACTACTAAGCATCAGTCAGCTGCTCACTAAGAGCCTCAGTCATCGTATAGTACAGTCAGCCGCTCACTAAGAGCATCAGTCATCGTATAGTACAGTTAACCGCTCATCAGTCATTGTATCGTACATTAGTAAATTCTGAAATGTTACAACACCCCTTCACAAGGGTGAGCGCCCACGCTCGACCACCCAATTTGTTACTGTTACGATTCGGTTGTGGACTTGTCATCATTGTGAATCACTAATGTATGATTACCAAGTATGACTGATGATGACGAGTCGCTCATCAGTCACATGACTCATCAATTAACAATCATGAGTCATTACTTACAAATTCCTAGGATGGCGGTAGTAGGTTTTAGTCAGCATGTGTCAGCATGTATGATTATGTAAGCAAAAGCGGTCGTGTAGTAGTTTGGTACTTATAGGGCTGCAGAATGGTTTGTATTCTGCAGCTTGAGCTTCTTGTTATCTTCGCTTCGTGTTATATTCAGGGCTTCTCTCTTCCGTTCCACACTTTGGGCAATGGCCCTCATCTGCATTACTTCGACATACTACTTTGGCCTTCGTGCCTGAATACTTCGAACTCTGCCTTCGTGCGTTGAGACGTAACTCAGCCTTCGCGCTTGAGTCTAGGATTTGCTAAGTCACCGCATTCACCTCATGTTGCCTATGTCAGGCTCACGTGCAACTTGCACGTTACATTAAGCTCAAGCTCTACTCATTCAAACGCCATGGCGCCGGTTACTACAAAAGACGGCTGGGACTTCCAGCCTTACCAAATTACATCCAGAGAACGAGACGCTCCCACTAGATACCTCATCAGAAGAATCAGGTGGAGGCACGTACCAGACACTAGGAGGAACAAAGAATACAACACAGGGTACTACGCAGAGGCAGCGACCTCCCAAAGGTATCATCCCATCATATTCAACCAAGAGCACTGTTGCTGGGTTGAACTTAGGTGGAGCAACACCAACCACTATTTTGAGGCAACTTGACCAGCCGCCGACGATTTGAACATCAATATCTCACTTGCAGATGCATGACCTATCGACCAACAAGGGCCGATTGACAGTCAAGAAGACCAAACACTAGAATCAGCACCACCTACAACCAAGCTCCAATTACGAGCACAAACCCCAGCAGCCACTAGTGATACCAGCGAACGTCACCCAACGGTATCAGAAGCATCAGTTGAACCAGAAGAGATAGTAGTACAATCACCAGAAATAGATGCACTTGTCGAGCGTACATGTCACGGTTTGACATCTCGCGGACTAACAATCAGCACCATTACGAGGTCTCGGAGTTCGGGATGCTTACTACTTGGTTATGACTACGATAGTAAGCCGTTATTAGTCATGGACACTTACGTGTCGCCGGTGTTTGGGTTTGCCGGTGTTTCAGGTTATTGTAGTGACTCATTACTAGGATAGCTGTACTAGGGTTTGGATTCTAAGCTGCGCTTTAAAGCCAGTGTGTAACTGTATATAAGTCATGTAGTAAAGACCAAGGCTCTCTAGCTTGGTCTTCTTGAATCATCACCATTCTCGTCTTCGTCCAATCTTTCGATTGAAGCTTACCCTTTGGGTACCCTAGTGTCTATAACCATTGACCTAGTGGCGGTACAACTTCGCTAAGTTGTCAGTGTTATCATGATTCATCCATATTTGCAAACGTCACGTCGCAGAACTGTTCAAGTCGAACAAGCGTTAGGTGATAACGCTACATTAAGACCAAGCTTCACCGTGGCGTCATCAGAAACTACTCGAGACCGTTGTCAGAACTGTGACGACATCTGGTTCAAACAGAGACTAGCCGACAACGTACCACAACGGTTCCGCAAGAATACAGAGTACAGGTATAGCAAGACCACAGGTACTGAAGGATACCACGCCAGAAGCCGAGAAGACAATCGATCGGTCGCAGTTGAGTTTGTTTACGAACAATACGTTTGGGTTGAAGTTCGCTGGTTTCAACCTAGAATCGGAGAAGGAGAGTGGGAAGGCTTTCGACCAGCCTTGGAAGATCTAGGCTGCGACATCTATATCAACGAACTCACACAGGAAGAAGTACAAGAATTAAACACCGCAAATACAAGAGCGTCATCAACTACACCACCCCCATCGCCAAGCATTAAAAGCAATGAGTCTCATCACAACAAGTCACCCTCTCCCTCTCTACAAGGAGAAAATTTGGCAATCGCAACAGAAGCATTACGACTAGGGGCCATGACCACGCTCACATCTCATGTTCAAACTCAGGCTGCTTCGGGAAGTCTACCCATTCAACCAGTTTATTCTCTCACTAACTCACCAGTGGCACCAACCATCACTGCATTTTGAGCACTCGTGGACCCTCCACAACAACAAGGACCACCAAACCCTCCGGGAGGAAACGGAGGCGGAGGAAACGGAGGTGGAGGAGGCGGTGGTGGAGGAGGCGGTGGTGGAGGAGCAGGACCACCGGGCGGAAACCCACCAGGACCGATACAAGCAGCTCAAGCACCCATACTGGCGCCACACGATAAATTTTGCGGTAACCCACCTGCGGTATTTGCAGGAGATCGTGAAAAGGCCGAAGAATTCCTGATGCAATGGAGTTTATACGAAGGAATCAATTCCACCCATTCTATTATGCGCAACCCATACCAGAAAGCTATGTTGTTTCTCACCTATATTCAGGGAACTGCGGTAACCGAATGGGTAGGATCAATGGTAGCCTGGCTACGAGTACAAGTCGATGTCAACGGACGTGACCCCTTCGACAATTGGTTGTGGTACAATACTCACACATCGTTCATGAGGCAATACGCCGACACCTTGAAGGAAGAAAAAGCGCAAACCGAGTTGCGTAGGGGCATCAAAATGGAAAAAGGGGATATCGATGCGTACGTGGCCAAATTTGAACAATTGGTCAGATACGCTGGCTACAACATAGATCAACCAATGGTCCTGGACTTATTTGCAAATGGGTTACCGGGAAAACTACACGAAACTATCTATCTCCACGATGGTCCTACCGACTATGAAGACTGGAAAAGGGCAGCCATCAGACGGCAAGGCCAGTACCTCCATATGAAAAATAAAATCGATCAATACAAGATACAACCTCGCCCATCACCACCAACTCAAACAAATTGGAGACAGTTCAGACGTCATCCAGATGCGATGGATACGTCAGCCGATCGAGCTAGGGCTAGAGGACGACTAGCGCATGCAGAAGAGGTCTTGGCACAGCCAAGACCATATCTCAATAATTCGCAACCACCTTTCAAACCCCGTGAGGGGTTCCTGCGAAGGAGGCAACCCCCAGATCTCAGGGAAGTAATTTGCTATAATTGTCAAAAGAAAGGACACCTCAGTCGCAATTGCTCCCAGCCACGTCAACTGCGCAACCCACCAAGGCCCTTTAGCAATTCTAGAGGCATAGAAGTGGTGGACGATCGCTCTGAGATAGGAGAAGACCTCCACATCGCTCAAATGGTAGCGGATAACCGCACTACCGAAGAAAGGAAGAACGATTGGCTGAGAACTGCGGCCAATGAAACTGAAGAGTTTAAAGCCATGGCAATGCAGGAGTTGATGGGAAATAAGGATTTTGGGGACGCCTGAACCCGACGGCCTGGGTGAGGGCTCTACGTTGTAATGCTGTATACATAACTCACTTCCGTTCTATGCGAATTCCAGTATCGATCCGAACCAGCAGCAACAAGGCCGACATAAAAACATTAGTAGACTCAGGAGCAACGGACAATTTCATAAATCCACGATTTGTGAAACGAATGGGATTGGGTGTGGCCCTGTTGCCCAACCCAAAACAATTATTCAATATTGATGATACTCTAAACAAAAAGGGATCAGTCACTCATTTTGTCAATTTACAAATATTGACAAAAGGGATTACCAGGAAAATGAGATTCCTCCTAGCGGACATCAGAAAAGAGGATCTCCTCCTTGGATATCCATGGCTCAGTACCTTCGAACCAAAGTTCAGCTGGAAACATGGAACTATCGATGAAAAGACACTACCAATTGTAATCAAGTCTTGTCATCCCATGGTCAATACCAGCGTAGTGGCCCATTTACTTTCTGAAACAATGAAGGACAACATCATAACCAAATTGGGGGCACAATGTTCTATTAGGGGAGCAGCTACTGACCTCGCTATCGCTGCAGGACCTAACAAGAAGATTGAAGTGCCAGAAGAATACAAGGACTTCAAAAAGGTTTTTAGCGAAGAAGAATCACATCGATTTCCCCCTTCTCGAGAATGGGATCATGTGATCGAGCTCAAAACAAATACTCCCGATCACATCAATTGTTCCATCTATGAACTATCACAATTGGAAGACAAACCGTTATGAGACTTCATAACCGAACATCTCAAAAAGGGGTATATCAGACCCTCCAAATCGCAATACGCATCACCATTCTTCTTTGTAAAAAAGAAAGACGGAAAGCTACGCCCAGTACAAGATTACCGACAAATCAATGAGTTCACCATCCGCAACAACTACCCTCTACCGCTAATTCAAACTCTCATTAAAGACCTTAGCGGTGCTCACATTTACACCAAACTTGATGTACGATGGGGATATAATAATATCCGCATAAAAAAAGGGGACGAGCACAAAGCGGCATTCAAAACGCCTTATGGGCTTTTTGAACCTACAGTGATGTTCTTCGGACTAACGAACTCACCCGCTACGTTTCAGTCAATGATGAACCACATATACAGGGATATGATTGCCAAACACGACGCAAAGGGGACCACTATTCGTGTCTACATGGACGACATCGGTATTGCGACGCAAACAAATCTGGCGGACCATGTTGAAGCAGTCCGGGATGTACTGACTGTAGCGGCACAATACGACTTATTTTTCAAGCCCGAGAAATGCACTTTCCATTCGCCATCCCTCGATTACCTGGGGGTAATCCTTGAAAAAGGGGTAACTCGTATGGATCCCGTCAAAATTGCAGGCATAAAGAACTGGCCGACACCAACGAAAGTTAAGGACGTACGATCCTTTTTGGGCTTTTGCAATTTTTATCGCCTATTCATCAGAGGATTCGCATCAATTGCCAAACCACTGAACGAACTCACAAAGAAAACCACGGAATGGCATTGGGGCTCAACGGAACAACACGCATTTGACCTATTGAAAAGACGGGTCACAACCGAACCGGTACTCGCACACCCGGTATTACAAGACCAATTCAAAATGGAAGTAGATGCATCAGGATTCGCGGTGGGAGCAGTATTACTCCAAAAGAAACCTGATGGCAAAAGACATCCCATAGGTTACTACTCCGCGACGCTAAACGCGGCAGAACGAAACTATGACATCTATGACCTTGAATTATTGGCTATCGTTAAAGCGTTACGACATTGGCGACCCTTACTAGCAGGATCACATCACAAGATCAAAGTATTCTCGGACCACATGAACTTGCGATATTGGAGAGAACCTCAGAAAATCAGTAGACGAGTCGCAAGGGAAGTATTGGAACTATCCGAATATGATCTTGAAATTCATCACATAAAGGGAACCGCAAATGGACGAGCAGATGCGTTATCAAGACGACCCGACTACGATCACGGGGAACAAGATAATGAAAACATCACGGTATTACCAGACAAAGTATTCACACGAACAACAACAACACACCGTGTAGGAATGCCTGTTCATCCACATACAACATTGGCGGTAGAAGAACTAATGTCGACCAACAACGAAGATGTCCAAGACGAAAGTATCATCAAACCATGGGTAGACCCACACAAACTCAAAAAGATCAACGGGATATGGTACAAGGAGGGCAGGAGGGTAATTACTCAGGGAAGTGAAAAGCAGAAATCGATAATTGCCGCTCACCACGATACCCCAGTACATGGTCACCCAGGGATCAATAAAACTGGCAAGATAGTAGAACGATACTATTGGTGGCCAACGATACGACAGGACGTATTGGCATACGTCAGAGGTTGCGCTGAATGTCAACGACACAAAGTCAACAATCGCCCTATTAGGGCTCCGTTACAACCTATATTTCCTAAACTGGAAGCTATGCCCTTCGAAACTATCGCTCTAGATTTCATCACTAAATTACCCATTGCGCAGGGTTATGACTCGATCCTTACAGTCACGGATCACAACTGTACCAAGGCATCTGTGTTCATTCCTTGTAACGAGGAAATCAACGCAGAAGAAACAGCTGCGCTGTACATCAAACATGTGTTTATGCGATACGGATTACCAAACAAGATCATTAGTGATAGGGATCCCAGATTCGCGTCAAAGTTCACCAGAGAACTATGCAAGCAATTAGGGATCAATCAGAACATTTCCACCGCATATCATCCTTGTACAGATGGACAATCGGAGCGAACCAATCAATGGCTCGAACAATATCTCCATTTTTGGGTAAATGAAAGACAAGACAATTGGAATCTTTATCTTCCAATAGCAGAGTTCACGCATAACTGTTGCGCAGCAACAGCCAGCAAACAGTGTTATGGAGTCTCACCTTGTGAAGGTATAGAGACTGATAGAGTGGTTTGTAGAGAGGAGTGCTCAAGTGTGCGTAGAGTGAACGACTTGTATTCTTAGAGGGGCTCTACTCCCCTCATTTATAGGAAAACCGGTCCCTATGGTCCACCCATGTCCGTTTGCGTAAAAGTGATGAGTAAAGGTGTCCACAATATCGCGTTTTCAGTGACGCCTGATGTGAAACACCCCAGAAGTCTTCGATATCACCACGTGTGATACTGATAAGACTTGCGCCCTCCATATTGGAGTTGCGCCCACTTTTGGGCATAACGGAGTACCCTAATATGGTAATCATATGTACGATACTACTGTAAATGTCGTAACTGCTATAGATAAGATACATATGTACTTATTACGTTTCAACAATAACAATTGGCCTAACGAAGCCACAGGGCAGTCTCCATTCTTCCTTCTGATGGGACATAATCCTCGTGCTGATTGGAACTCGACCCTAGTCCCCTACCGCAAGTGGCGTTGTGCCTTGACCAGTTCAAACAAGCACGGGAACACGCTCAAAAACAAATTATCAAAGCCCAGAAGTCATGGGTATCACATAAAGATATGCCCAAGTTCCAAATAGGGGATCGTGTATGGCTGGAAGGACATCACCTGCGAACTTATCAACCAAGCGCCAAGCTTGCGCCCAAACGACATGGACCCTTCCAGATTGTCCAGGTGATGTCCCCTGTCAATTATCGATTGGAATTACCTGCCAAATGGAGTATTCATGACGTGTTTCACATCGATCTTCTCACTCCTTATCGTGAGACTTCCTTTCATGGACCAAATTTCCCAAGACCTCCCCCTGAATTAATCGATGGCGAAGAGGAATATGAAATCGAGAAGATTCTAGACCAACGGCAATTCGGCAGGACAAGGCGCAAACAGTTCCTTATCAAATGGAAGGGATACCCAGACTTGGAGTCGCAGTGGGTCAACGCCACTGACGTACATGCTCCCGAGCCTTAGCTGAGTTCAAACGGACTCTGAATTCTACTCCCTCACGTATAAAGATAGGCCATTCATTGGATGAAGCACATCAGTTCTTCCTTCGTCGAACAATGACCACTTCCCCCACTGCCATCTCCACTACTTCACAAACATCTTACCATCTTCCCAATGTCGTGCACCCACTTATGCTAAAGTCGCCGCCGCATTCCGATGCATCGAACCAGGGGATGTTATCCCCGAAACCCCTGATGTATGCGGACACGACTCTGGAGGATTGGAGGAAGACCAATCGGAGGTGGAGGAGGGAACAACTACTCGCATCGAGAGTATCCTTGTTCCACAAATGCTTGTCAAAGTTCCAAGCAGCCTCGACCCCAGTGACGTGGAGCGAGTTTGTGGAAGTTGTAAACAGACCGCCCTGTCATGTCCAGGCCATTCTGACGCCGACGACTCCCACATCCACTATGATTGTGGACAACTCATCTACAACTGTACGTGTAACCACAACCCCGTCCGCATCCCTCCGCCGCCAACGCCTCGATATATTAACGTCGACCCCCCTACCAACGTCATCATGGACCCCGCGACGTCCTGGGGTGTTCACATCCGTGCCACCCTCCGAGCTCAACAAGATGACTCGGACAAAGAAAACCAAGATCCCCGCCAAGTACCGGGATCCCAAGATGAAGGGGTACCACTTGTGCCGAGGAGGGCAGGCAGGAAGAAGAGCTGGTGTGGCAGCATCAAAAGAGAGCCCTTGTTTCCCAGACTATAGGGGAGGTGGAATATCAGCCGAGCAACAGCGTGGTCGGGACAAGGCTGACGCCCCCGACGGATTTGAACTAAACATACCCCCCAGATTCATCGCCTTCTACATGACCGAGAACGGTCATCGAACAGTTGCCAAGTATATCCACGTGATGCCTGGCAACAACCCTATCATGTATGGGTGTATGAAGAAGGGAGGGGAAATTCAACAAGGTGAAGTCCATGCCGCCCCTGATTTCGATGCTGTGGATAACAACTGCCATTACGAGCACGACCAGTTGCGCTATTTGCGCCAAGATTATGGTGATCGCCACGGGGTCGACTTGGCCATGGCACAGATCCCAGATCGGTCATTGTGGGCGGAGGTCCTTCGATACCGTGCTGTCACAAGTCGGTACTCTGAACTCGGCAAGTGGATCACCGCTCTGGAGAATGAGCAATATGTGGTTGGTAACGAAGTCAGGAAGTGTACCCGTCGATTGGAAGAGGCGAACGGGTTGCAGCGGATCATGGATCAGGAGGTATCTATTAGTCGAGGTGCGACCATTATTCCTTGGGTGTTTGAACGAGGACGTTCTACCTGAAAAAGGGGTAATGTCACGGTTTGACATCTTGCGGACTAACAATCAGCACCATTACGAGGTCTCGGAGTTCGGGACGCTTACTACTTGGTTATGACTACGATAGTAAGCCGTTATTAGTCATGGACACTTACGTGTCGCCGGTGTTTGGGTTTGCCGGTGTTTCAGGTTATTGTAGTGACTCATTACTAGGATAGCTGTACTAGGGTTTGGATTCTAAGCTGCGCTTTAAAGCCAGTGTGTAACTGTATATAAGTCGTGTAGTAAAGACCAAGGCTCTCTAGCTTGGTCTTCTTGAATCATCACCATTCTCGTCTTCGTCCAATCTTTCGATTGAAGCTTACCCTTTGGGTACCCTAGTGTCTATAACCATTGACCTAGTGGCGGTACAACTTCGCTAAGTTGTCAGTGTTATCATGATTCATCCATATTTGCAAACGTCACGTCGCAGAACTGTTCAAGTCAAACAAGCGTTAGGTGATAATGCTACAGTACAGCTGAGTTGCATCTACCAGAACCCATCAGAGGAATACCCTTTATCATGGCCACCCAGACAGAAGTATCGCCACCTCGGCTCGTTATCAACGAGCACACTGGACACGTACAACCACTAGCCCAAGAAGACATAGCTGCAGCACGTCGCGCCATGGGACCAGACGTCCCTGACGCACCAAGTCACCAAGGAGAACCAGATATGTTTTACGAGTTCAGAACTAATTGCACTATGATACCCTCACCGGACAACCGACCATTCCCACCACAGAGAGGAGGATGAAAGATGGGAAGGTGGACGATTACATTGCCCTCTTCGAACAACTTGTCCGACACGCAGGCTACAATATCAACAGTGAGCAAACTCTCAAATATTTCACCAAAGGACTTCCCAGAGCCCTTTATGAGACAATGTACCAGCACGACGACCCGCAAAACTACGAGGAATGGAGGGTGTTGGCACTAAAGCGACAGCAGAAGTGGATCCATATGCAGACCGTCTGAGGCAACCTCGATGCCTTCAAACCAGGGCGTGCGCAAGGAGGCGCATTAGCTAAGTTACTAGCCCCTCTTCGAGACGACGACAGAATGGACACTTCCACAGATCGAGTACAAGGTCGACTCGCAGGAGTAGAAGATGTCATCGCTAACCATGGGCGAAACACCAAACCACCACGACTGCCATACCCACCACGAGGGGGATTCCTCCAAAGACAACGAGAATTCAGGTGCAACAACAGCCAAATACAGTGTTATAACTGTCAAAAGATGGGACAATTTAGCCATGATAGCAGGCAGCCACAGCGCCAGCGCGGATCCCAGACACGAGCCACAGAAACCGCACCCACTAAAGAAGAAAAGGCAGTGGAATGGCTACGAGGAGTGGCAAGCGAGGGAGACGATGTAAAGGATTTGGTCCTGCAACAACTGATGGGGCAGGATTTTGCAAGCGCCTGAACCCAACGGCCTGGATGAGGGCAATTCATTGTAACTCTGTGTACATTATGCGCTATCGATCTATGAGAGTCCCAGTTTCGATTCGTGCAAGTTACAATATGGCTGACATAAAAGCACTGGTGGACTCAGGAGCCACCGACAACTTCATCCACCCAAACTTCGTCAAAAGAATGGGGCTAGGACAGCGGGCACTAGATAAGCCCAAAAACATCTTTAATATCGATGATACCACTAATAAAGCAGGTCAGATAACACACTATCTCACGCTTCAAGTGGAAACAGGAGGAACCAAGTGAGAAATGCACTTCCTCATCACGAACATTGGCAAAGAAGACATCTTACTAGGGTACCCATGGCTAGCCACCTACGAACCATGGTTCAGCTGGCGCCATGCCACTATAGATGAGAAGCAACTCCCTATAGTGTTGCGGTCAATTAACCCCAGTGATAGGAGAGCAGTACTAGCACAACTCCTCACAGAAGAAGCCGATGACGTGTGCGTAGCATGAATGTTCACCACAGAAACTAAGGAGCAAATTGTGGGCGAACTGAAAGAACAAGTGTACGGAAGAAAATCGGCGGTTGAGCTAGCAGTAGAAGCTCAGCAATATACAAAGAAAGTGGAAGTACCAGCAGAATACCAATGCTTTGCGAAGGTGTTCAGCAAAGAAGAATCAAAACGATTTCCGCCAAAACGAAGCTGCGACCACGCTATTGACTTCAAACCAGGCGCCCCAGACGTTATCGACTGCAAAGTCTACCCGATGACTAGGGTGGAAGATGCAGCCCTAGACGAGTTTATTGATGAACAGGTCGCGAAGGGATACATCCGCCCCTCAAAATCCCCGTACGCATCATCATTCTTTTTCATCAAAAAGAAGGACGGAAAACTATGCCCTGTACAGGACTATCGAAAGATCAATGACTGGACGATACAGAACCAGTATCCGCTTCCCCTCATCGATGATCTCATCAGAGACCTTGGGGGAGCTCAAATATTCACTAAACTAGACGTCAGACAAGGCTACAACAATATTCGCATTAAGGAAGGCGACGAACATAAAGCGGTGTTTAAGACACGCAGAGGACTCTTCGAACCCACAGTTATGTATTTCGGGCTGTGTAACTCACCAGCCACGTTCCAGAGCTTCATGAATCAAATTTATCAACCAATTATCGCTAAACATGAAGCCTGCAGGACGACAATTCGGGTTTATATGGACGACATCGCCATCGCAACCACGAGGCAAGCGGACTCCATGTCCAAACATCAACGTGCTGTCGCCGATGTCCTTGAAGTCACGCAAGAACACGACCTTTATTTCAAACCTGAAAAATGTGTCTTCAACGCCCCCCGAATCGATTACCTGGGGGTAATCCTTGAAGAGGGGGTGACATGCATGGACCCCATCAAAATTTCGGGCGTCAAAGATTGGACTTCGCCCACCACAGTTAAGGACGTCAGATCTTTTCTCGGCTTTTGCAACTTTTACCAGCAATTTATTAAAGGATTCGCCTCAATTGCAAAACCACTCAATGAACTCACACGCAAAGACGAACCATGGAGGTGGGGAGCACAACAACAAGAAGCATTTCTCGCCCTCAAAAGGCGGGTAACCACGGAACCTATTCTGGCTCACCCAGATCAAAACCAGCAATTCGATCTCGAAGTAGACGCTTCAGGCTTTGCCATAGGAGCGGTACTACTACAGAAAAAGCAAGATGGGCAACGCCACCCAGTAGGTTACTACTCCGCAACCCTCAATGCAGCAGAACGAAACTACGATATCTACAACCTCGAACTTTTGGCAATCGTTAAAGCGCTGCGAAACTGGAGACACCTATTAGTGGGATCCCCTCACAAAGTACGCATATTCTCCGATCACATGAACCTCCAATACTGGCGAGATCCCCAGAAGATCAGTAGGAGGATCGCCCGAGAAGTACTAGAGCTGGCCGAGTACAACTTCAAGATCCATCACGTCAAAGGAACTGCCAACGGACGAGCTGATGCACTCTTGCGCCGACCAGATTACGATCAAGGGGAAAAGGACAATGAGAACGTTACTGTTCTACCAGAGAAACTATTCATACGAGCTAGCAAAACAACAAAGGGAACGCAAGACGAAGACATCATACGCAAGTGGGTAGACCCCCATAAACTAACCAAAGTCGACAACCTCTGGTGGTACCAGGGAAGACGACTAGTAGTTGCAGGAATGGAAGCAGACATCAGAGAAGTTATATCCTCTCATCACAACCCACCAATTCACGGTCACCC
Source organism: Lactarius quietus (assembly GCA_015025155.1). Lineage (NCBI taxonomy): Eukaryota > Fungi > Basidiomycota > Agaricomycetes > Russulales > Russulaceae > Lactarius > Lactarius quietus. Next base: position 17,879 of record WITN01000811.1, on the reverse strand, counting down.
AGGAATCGCGTGCACCATACAGCTGGTAGAACACCACTATTGGTGGCCTTCACTGCGACAAAATGTCACTGAATATGTGAAGGGCTGCGCAGAATGTCAACGATGCAAAGTCAACACGCACAACACGAAAGCACTGCTACAACCCATTTTCCCAAAGTCAGATGCCACGCCGTTCGAAGTGGTAGCCCTAGACTTCATCACCAAACTACCAATATCGCAAAACTTTGACTCTATACTTACGGTCACTGACCATGACTGTTCGAAGGTGTCAATATTCATACCATGCAAAGAGGAAATATCGGGTGAAGAAACAGCAGCCCTCTACGCTGAACATGTGGTCAAACGTTTTGGACTACCATCAAAAGTCATCAGTGATTGAGACCCTCGGTTCGCGTCCAAATTCACAAGAGAGCTGTGTCGTATACTAGGGATACAGCAGAATATTTCCACAGCCTATCATCCTCGAACAGATGGACAGTCTGAACGTACTAACCAATGGCTAGAGCAATACCTCAGATTTTGGGTCAACGAGAGGCAGGATGACTGGGCACCACGCCTAGCCATTGCCGAATTCGCACACAATAATTGGATTAACGAATCTACTCGCAAGTCACCATTTCACCTTCTGATGGGATATCATCCTTGCACTAATTGGACAGATACGCCATCCCCTATCCCACAAGTCACCACATGCCTAGAACAATTGAAAAATCAAGAAACAAGGCACAAGAGCTTATGCAACGGGCGCAAGAGTCATGGATCAAACACCGTGACACACCCAAATATCAAATAGGGGATCAAGTGTGGCTGGAAGGATGCCACCTACGTACTCACCAACCAACAACAAAGCTCGCGCCCAGAAGGCATGGACCTTTCCAGATCATCTAGGTGATGTCCCCTGTCAATTGTCGTCTCAAACTTCCCACGCAGTGGAGCATCCATGATGTGTTTCACACAGACCTCCTGACGCCTTACAAAGAAACGCTGATTCATGGCGCAAACTACCAGCGCCCACCACCGGATTTGGTAGAAGGCGTGGAAGAATATGAGGTTGAAAAAGTACTAGACTCCAGAAGACAGGGAAGAGGACGCAAACTCCAATACCTGATCAAATGGAAGGGCTACCCAGACTCTGACAACCAGTGGGTCAACTGGGACGACGCTCATGCAGAAGAGGCAATTAGGGAGTTCAAATATTTGAACCCCGCCAGAGAGACTCACATAAAGGCGAGTCGAATTTGCGGTGAACGATCAGCACTACTACCACTCCCCTCCATGACTACCAACAGTTCTTCTTTCCCCTCACAACATGTTGTTGACTTCGAATCCCTTGTATCTGTCACATCCTATGGCGACAACAACAACGACCCCCTCTGCTCGGCAGTGGAGCACATTAGGGGGGCTGTCGAACGAGCGGCGGCGACCCAGGACATTATCGACGTGGCCCGCGACCTCGCGGAAGCATGCCACCATTTCCCCACTCCAGAGGGAGGCAGACTCAAAGAAGACAGCGACGACGGATGTAACGTTTCCACTAAACGTTGATCCGACTTGGATCCGATGGGTTTTCCTTGTTTCAACACAGAGCAAAGCGAGCGGCTTCTGAACCCTGGAACGCTTCGTATGACTTGTAGAAGGGCGAATAACCAAGAAGGTCCCCTTATACCGCCTAGCTTGAAGTTCGTGACAAGTGGCAACGCCGAACGTTTTAAGTTGGCAACACGAATAGTCAAGGGAACAATGACTCTGCTATAAGACTGTCTGCACTTCCTGAGAGTAATACAGGTGGATGTTAAGACAACTAAGCTAACGAACCATAGCATAGCTGGTACAGTATTTATAGTAAGTGTCCATCAAGATATGAAGCCGACACATACAGTATGAGTAAAGAACACAAAGGATGACTCACACATCAATAAGCGAATGTCTAATCACATCAGTAATCACAATAGTAAGCATGAGTAAGTGCGCGACTAAGCAACACTAAGAAATCACCAATCAATGAATAAGTATGAAGGGAAATGTCATCCACAACACGAAATCAAACCATGCATCAATAAGCACTGGTCTCGGCGCTAACACAGGCGCTCCTTGTATGAATCCATCTTGAACACTTTCCCGAAAGGGGATCTAACCCGGCCCGCTGGAGTGCGTCCCAACGGCAGCCACGGCCCGCTGACATCGGCAGCCTCAGGTCGCTGGTCCTTCACCTCGCAATCGCTATTTGTCGTCTGTTGGTCGTCTTCCGGATACAACTGTCTTCCGCCAATTCCATGGCTTCTTCCAACGTCCCCTGAGTTATTAGTTAGGCCAGATACATACTGTGGCCCGGGACCATTCCATCCTCCGCGCCCCCCTGACTTATTGCTTAGGTCAGATCTCGTGACCCGGGGGTTCATCACATGACTGTGTCACGTGGTCCTTGTCCGTCCTGTCATAATCTTCCTGCCAGCCTCTGGGACTCTACCGCGAGCGATCATGTCACGTACTAGCTGGCGAACTCTGCACGCCTCATCAAAGGCAAGGTAACTGTCGTCTTCTGCCGCTACGAGTGCGCGTACGGCTTCTTCTTCTTCTATGTCCTTTTGGTCACGTGCCTCCCAGGTATGCGCTTCTGGGTAGTCGTGGCAATTCTTCCAGTGTTCATGTAGACACTTGCGCTGTCTTTGGCTAGGCGTAGGGTCTGAGCGTAACAACGGACAAGCAGCTATGGAAGAAGGTCGTCGTTGCCTGGAGGGCAGATCAGATGTGGGTAGCAAGGGAGAGGGAGATGGAGAGGAGGATGAAAGCGGGAGACTTTACCCGGGCAGTCCATATCCCACCGCCATTATTGACATCACCGCTGACTCAGAATCGGACTCGGGCGACGAGTCTTCCTATCATAATGCAACCGTGGTATGCACCCACTGCAACCACGAGCCCGACTATTGCCACTGTGCCCCCTGGCGAGTGCCGCCTTCACGCGCAGTGGACTACACCATCGTCCCAGCCCCAGAAGAAGCTGACAATGAAGAAACCCAAGCCAGCAGTAGCATGAAAGCCCTGCCAGCAGCGCCGGTGGTATATGGAAGAGCCGCACCAGAAGCCAACGTTGGAGGAGGAGTACCAGAACATTGTGCGCAGCGCGACCCTTCCCCGATCACGACGTGACGTCTTAAACGTCCCCTATCGCCCACTCCCAACGGCTTCATCCTCAACCGTGGTTTGAACTGGGTCCCCTTGGTGTTGCAAAGTGAGGGGAGGAAGACACCTGCCAAGTACGTTCGCATCCGCATGACGGACAACCCGGAAGTTTTCGGCACCATGGGCCAAGGAGAGCCGATTTACAGGGGAGAGTTACATGCCGAGCCATGCTTTGACATGGGACCTGCAGCTGAGTACACCCTCGAAGACCTGAAACATTTCCGCGCTGACAAGCGGTCGGTAGATGAGGCGATGGCCCGCCTTGGAGACATATCACTCCAAGCTGAGGTATGCCGCTACCGCGCCTTGCGTGAGGTTATTGAAGAACGGGAGGCAACCATCAAACACCTTGAGGATGACATCTACGTCCACGTCGAGAGGGCACATCACTCAGCCACAAGACTTGGAAGGGCTCATGCTCTGAAGAGGGTACGTGATGAGCAACAAACGGATATCGGACTTACACAGGTTCCCGGTTGGGTTGTGGAACGAGGGCGTTCACCCTGAAAAGGGGGTGATGTTACAATTTGGTTGTGGACTTGTCATCGTTGTGAATCACTAATGTACGATTACCAAGTATGACTGATGATGACAAGTCGCTCATCAGTCACATGACTCATCAATTAACAATCATGAGTCATTACTTACAAATTCCTAGGATGGCGGTAGTAGGTTTTAGTCAGCATGTGTCAGCATGTATGATTATGTAAGCAAAAGCGGTCGTGTAGTAGTTTGGTACTTATAGGGCTGCAGAATGGTTTGTATTCTGCAGCTTGAGCTTCTTGTTATCTTCGCTTCGTGTTATATTCAGGGCTTCTCTCTTCCGTTCCATGCTTTGGGCAATCGGCCCTCGTCTGCATTACTTCGACATACTACTTCGGCCTTCATGCCTGAATACTTTGAACTCCGCCTTCGTGTGTTGAGACGTAACTCAGCCTTCGCGCTTGAGTCTAGGATTTGCTAAGTCACCGTGTTCACCTCACGTTGCCTACGTCAGGCTCACATGCAACTTGCACGTTACAGTTACTGTGGTCAGTCCAATGTCTGTCTCATGTTCATCCCGTACTCTTTTGAGGGCATGAGCCCGTCCGAGCCGCGCTGCTGAGTGCCTTGATCGGTCGACATGGATGAAAATGTCATCCTCGAGCCTCTTGATGGCCGCCTCCAGCTCCGTGATGACCTCCTGGGACATGTGGTAGCGTCTCACCTCAGCCTGTAGGGAGATGTCCCCAAGCCTAGCAAGAGCCTCGTCTACCTGTCGCTTTCCCCGGAAGTCAGCGCGGAAGTACTGCAAGTCTTCACGGCTGTACTCAGCTGTTGGCCCCGTGTCTTGACATGGCTCAGCGTGGATCTCTCCTCGATAGATGGGCACGTATCACCCCATTGTCCCAAAGACCTCGGGGTTGTCGAGCATACGCACCTGCACATATTTGGCTGGGACACATCGTCCCTCGTGTTCGATGACCAGGGGTACCCAATTCATCCCGTTGTTGAGGATGAATCCATTGGGGGTAGGCGATAGGGTACGGATAGGGTGCCTCGCTGCATGCGCTCGGCGTGTAGTGATGGGCGATGGGTCGCGTGCCTCCCTGTATGGGGGCAATCCCCTGGCTTCGTATCCGGCCTCCGCCATTGGTCCATAGATAACAGCAACTGGCGGTGATCCAGTCGTGTCATTGTCAGCTTCTTCGGCAGCCTCGTCTTCGTTTGTTCGCGGGGGTATGCGCATGGGGGCACAGTGACAGTAGTTGGGGGGGTTGTCGCAGCGAGTGCAGACAACTCGGGCTTCATGGTAAGACTCGTCGGACGAGTCGTCACTGTCGTATTGGTCGACAGCGGTAGTCGATGTGAAGGCGGTGGAGGGCTGGAGGATACTTGCCTCGTCAGCAGCCGTATCCTCATCTGTCTCTCCGTCACCGTCCTCTTCACTATCTGATCCTGCCTCCATGCCGACATCACCTCCTTCAACAGGCTGTACTCCGCCCTCATCTTCCTCCACTCGGCTGCTTGCGGGTGTTGGGAATCGCCGGCGAGCCTCGGCCAGGTCTCGCTCGTGTTGGTCTTGTTCTGCTGTCGCTCTGATGTGTTTGACAGCCGAGCAGAAGGGGTCATCCATGTTGTTGTTGTTGTCGTAGGTGGTGAGGGTGTTGACATTGGGGATGTTGTCAATGTGGATAGTGGTGAGAGGGACATAGGACATTGTAGTGGGGGTTGTAGATATGGATCGTCCTGTCGTTGCTGCTTTTATGTGAATTTCGGCTTGCGGGTTAGATTGTTTGAATTTCCTTATCTCTTTGTCCACGTAAACGTCGTCCCATGGGACCCACTGATTGTCTGAGTCGGCGTATCCTTTCCACTTGATCAGGTATTGGAGTTTGCGCCCTCGCCCCCATCTTCTCGAGTCTAGTACCTTTTCGACCTCCTATTCTTCCACGTTATCTACCAATTCTGGTGGTGGGTGTTGGTAGTTTATGCCATGAGTCATTGTCTCTTTGTAAGGTGTAAGAAGATCTGTGTGAAAGACATCATGGATGCTCCACTGCGTGGGAAGTTCAAGTCGATAATTGACAGGAGACATCACCTGGGTGACCATAAATGGGCCATGCCTCCTGGGTGCAAGTTTTGTGGTTGGTTGGTTGGTCTGCAAGTGGCGTCCCTCGAGCCAAACCTTGTCTCCTATCTGGTACCTGGGGGTGTCACGATGTTTGACCCATGACTGTTGCGCTTTCTGCATTTGCTCTTGTGCTTGTTGTCTTATCTCTTTCAATTGTTCTAGTCTGGCCATGACTTGCGGTATCGGCGATGTCTTATCTGTCCAATTAGTGCGTGGGTGATATCCCATCAGTAATTGAAATGGGGACTCACACGTGGATTCGTTGACCCAATTGTTGTGTGCGAATTTGGCCAATGCCAGATGTTCGGCCCAGTTGTTTTGCCTCTCATTGGTCCAAAACCTGAGGTATTGCTCCAACCATTGATTGGTGCGTTCTGACTGTCCGTCTGTTCGTGGGTGGTAGGCGGTCGAGATGTTTTGTTATATTCCCAAGATTCGACATAGTTCCCTTGTGAACTTCGATGCGAATCGAGGGTCTCAGACGCTGATGATTTTTGAGGGCAATCCAAACCGTGCGACCACATGTTTGGCATATAAGATGGCCGTTTCTTCGCCTGAGATCTCTTCTTTGCATGGTATAAATATTGATGCCTTTGAACAGTCATGGTCAGTGACTGTGAGTATGGTGTTGTACTCCCGTGACTCCGGGAGTTTAGTGATAAAGTCCAGCGCTACTACCTCGAATGGTGTCGCTTCTGGCTTCGGGAATATTGGTTGCAACGGCGCCTTTGTTGTGTGTGTATTGACCTTGCATCGCTGACATTCGGCGCATCCTCGAACATATTCTGCGATGTCATGTTTCATTGTGGGCCAGCAGTAGTGGTGTTCCACCAATTGTGTTGTTTGGTTTATTCCTGGATGACCGTGAACGGGAGGATCATGATGTGTAGAAATTACTTCTCTAATATCCTCCATCGCTCCCATGATTACTAGTTGTTGTCCTTGATACCACCATAGCCCGTCCACCTTGGTTAGTTTGTGGGGATCAACCCACTTGCGTATTCTTTGTTTGTCCTGTTGTGGTGTGGTGCTCAGAGTTCGCGCGAATAGTTTGTCGGGCAAGACTGTGACGTTCTCATTGTCTTTTTCCCCTTGGTCATAGTCAGGGCGTCGAGAGAGAGCGTCGGCCCTTCCATTAGCGGTTCCTTTGATGTGGTGTATTTCGAAGTTATATTCTGCCAATTCCAGGACTTCTCTGGCGATTCTCCGGCTAATCTTCTGGGGGTCTCGCCAGTACCGAAGGTTGAGATGGTCGGAGAATATACGTACTTTGTGGGGAGATCCAGCTAATAAGTGTCGCCAGTTCCTTAGTGCCTTTACAATGGCCAACAACTTGAGGTTGTAAATGTCGTAGTTGCGTTCGGCAGCATTGAGTGTTGCTGAGTAGTACCCCACGGGGTGTCATTTCCCATTCAATTTCTTCTGTAGGAGCACTGCTCCCACCGCGAATCCTGATGTGTCCACTTCCAGATCGAATTGTTGTGCTTGGTCTGCATGTGCAAGAATGGGCTCTGTGGTGACCTGTCGCTTGAGCGTGTCGAATGCTGCTTGTTGTCTTGTTCCCCATTGCCATGGCTTGTCTTTGCATGTTAGTTCGTTTAGTGGTTTAACAATGTTAGCAAAGCCTTTGATGAATTGCCGATAGAAATTGCAGAAGCCGAGAAATGATCGTACGTCCTTTACCGACAAGGGAGACTGCCAGTCGCAAACGCCTGAAATTTTAACGGGGTCCATACGTGTCACCCCCTCTTCAAGGATTACCCCCAGGTAATCAATACTGGAAGCGTTGAAGGTGCATTTCTCCGGTTTGAAGAATAGATCGTGTTTCTGGGCGATTGCTAGTACATCGCAAACTGCTTCTTGGTGTTTTTGGAGTGATTGGGGTTGTCATTTTGTTGATACTGCGATATCATCCATATAGACCCGGATGGTGGTCCCTTTGGCTTCGTGTTCGGCTATGATTGGTTGGTAGATCTCGTTCATGAAGCTTTGGAATGTGGCCAGTGAGTTGCACAATCCAAAGTACATGACGGTTGGTTCGAAGAGACCGCGGCGTGTTTTGAACACGGCTTTGTGTTCGTCCCCCTCTTTGATCCGTATGTTATTGTATCCTTGCTGGACATCCAACTTGCTAAATATTTGGGCTCCTCCAAGGTCCCTGATCAGATCATCAATGAGGGGGAGTGGGTACTGGTTTCGTATTGTCCAGTTGTTTATTTTTCAGTAGTCCTGTACTGGTCATAGCTTTCCGTCCTTCTTTTTGATAAAGAAAAATGACGATGCGTACGGGGATTTGGAGGGACGTATGTATCCCTTTTCCATTTGTTCATTGATGAAGTCATCTAGTGCTGTGTCTTCCACTCTTGTCATAGGATATACCTTGCAATCTATGACATCTGGTGCTCCTTTCTTGAAGTCGATCGCATGATCGCAACTTCTTTTTGGCAGAAACCGCTTCGATTCTTCCTCACTGAATACCTTTGCGAAGCTTTGGTATTCTTGTGGTATTTTGACCTCCTTTGTGTATTGTTTGGCGTCGACCACAAGTTCTACTGCTGATCGTCGCCCGTATACTTGTTCTTCTAGTGTTGTCACTATCTGTTCTTTTGCTTCTGTTGTGAACATTTGTGACACTTTTGCATCTTCCTGCTCTTCAGTTAGCAGTTTTGCCAACACTGCCTTTTTGTCATTTGGGTTAATTGATCGTAATACTATGGGGAGTTGTTTCTTGTCGATGGTGGCGTGGCGCCAGCTGAACCTTGGTTCATAGGTTGCAAGCCATGGATATCCTAGTAGTACGCCTTCTTTTCCAATGTCTGTGACGAGGAAACGCATTTCCCTTTTTGTTCCTCCTGTTTCCACATTAAGTGTGAGGTAGTGTGTGATCTGTCCTGCTTTATTAGTGGTATCGTCGATGTTGTAGATATTTTTGGGCTTATCTAATGCCTGCTGCCCTAACCCCATTCGTTTGACGAATTGTGGGTGTATGAAATTGTTGGTGGCTCCAGAGTCCACTAATGCTTTGATATTGGCCATGTTGTAACTCGCGTGTGTTATGATTCGCCACTCGGGCAGGTAAGCAGGATGACGAGTCGCTCCTGAGGCTTACCCATGTACTATTACGTCTTCCCTTGTCTGGTTACTCATCCTGTCGTGTTCACTTACTGAGGCGACGCCTCCTTACTCATGATTACTTATGTTGATTACTGATAGTTGTAGTGGACGATTACCCAGCAGTAGTAGTAGTGGCGGTATTGCTGACAAAGGCATACCACCAGCGTTAGTTATAAGGCGGCTGTCGACTGATGTAGTCAACAGCTTTACTCTTTTGTATCATCTCTCGAATCCACTCGGCTTCCACCCTTGAAAGTCCCGGTTGAGGATCGCTCCCTTAGGAAGGCACTTTCAGGTGTCCTTACGTCATCATAGTCTCGCCTGTGTGCGTAGACTCACGTTGCTAAGTCCCTTCATGCTTCCACCGTGTAGTTGGGTCTAAGTCAGACCTCGGGTCAAACGTGACCATAACATCAGAGTAAAGCTCTACACTACACCGTGGCGACTATCACAACCAAGGACGGTTGGGAATTCCAATGTTACGTGCGAGCTGCACGTGAGCCTGACTTAGGCAACGTAGAGTGAACGTGGTGACTCAGCAATTCCCTAACTCTAGCACGGAGGCAGAGTATCATCTCAACACTCGAAGGCGGAGTCTGTTTGATGATTTACTTGACACGTGGCCTCAGAAGGTGAGAGAGAGAGAGAGAACACGACTTTGAATAACAAGGTGAGAATGATACAAGAAATCCAAGCTATCGACCACAACAGTCGATAGCTTCCTTATATAGTCCTACGTGCGATCCGCCTTCGTCAGCGAGACCGTCACTACTACTAATCCTACTCCTCTGCTGTGTAATCGTCCACGTCTGCTCAGTAATCGTACAGTAAGTGCATCAGTCATGGTCCACACTGCCTTAGTAAGTATTGGGGAGCGACTCGTCATCCCCCTTACCCACTCGATCATCGTACTCCAACGTCCCCTGCTTATGGGTTAGGTCAGATACGTACTGTGACCCGGGACGTTACATCACCCCCTTCACAAGGGTGAGCGCCCACGCTCTACTACCCAATTGGGCACCTCAGTCAGCCCCACATCCGTCTCGTGTTCGTCTCGTACTCTCCTGATGGCATGTGCCCGACCTAACCGAGTGCTGAGTGTCCGCGCGGTCGACATGGATGAAGATGTCGTCCTCCAACCTCTTGATCGCGGCTTCGAGCTCCACGATGACCTCCTGGGACGCCGATACCGCTTCACCTCTGCGGCGAGGGAGATATCCCCCAGCCTGGCAAGCGCTTCATCTACTTGGCGTCGTCCCCGGAAGTCAGCGCGGAAGTACTGTAATTCTTCGCGCGTGTACTCAGCTGCTGGCCCCATATCACGCATTGGCTCAGCGTGTATGTCTCCTCGATATATCGGTTCGCCCCTCCCCATCGTTCCGAACGCCTCGGGGTTGTCGAGCATTCGCAGCCGCACAAATTGGGCGGGGATGCGTCGACCGTCTTGTTGTATGATCAGTGGACCCAGTTCGCCCCGTGGTTGCGGACGAATCCCGGGGGAGTAGGCGATAGGGCACGGACAGGGCGTCTCGCCGCATGCGTTCTGCGCGTAGTGATGGGGGACGGATCACGTGCCTCTGCGTAGGGGGGCATTCCTCTTGCCGCGTATCCCTCATCCGCCATGAGCCCATAGATGACGGCGACGGGTGGTGATGTGGTATGTCGGTTTCTTCGGTAATGTCGTGGGTGTCTTCGGCCAATCGTGGTGGTACGTATTCGGGAGCGCAATGGCAGTAGTCTGCGGGGTTGTCGCATCGGGTGCACACGACTCTTGCATCGTGGTACGACCCGTCGTCTGACTCTCCGCTGGACTCATCACTGTCATATCGGTCGACAGCGGTGGTGGACGTGAAGGCGGTGGAGGGCTGGAGGATACTTGCCTCATCAGCAACTGTATCCTCGTCCGTCTCTCCTGTGCTGTCATCCTCGCTACCTGATCCATCCTCCAGGAGGTCATGACCTGCGTAACAGCTGTGAGTCCCTCCTCATCGCTCTCCACTCGGCCGCTTGCGGGTGTGGGGAATCGCCGGCGAGCCTCGGCCAAGTCCCGTTCGTGCTTGTTCTCGCTCCTCTCGGTCTCGTTCGGCTGTTGTTCGGACTGTTCGACGCTGAGCAGAAGGGGTCGTCCACGTTATTGGTGGTGTCGTAGGTGGTGAGGGTGTTGACATGGGGGATGTCGTCAATGTTGATAATGGTGAGGGGAGCATAAGACATTGGAGTGTGAGATGGGGATTCTGTTCGCTTTCCCTGGACCGTTTTTATGTGAGCTTCGGCCCCCGGATTAGCGCGTCTAAACTTCCTTATCTCTTTGTCCGCGTGTACATCGTCCCATGAGACCCACTGGTTATCCGAGTTGGCATAGCCTTTCCACTTGATCAGGTATTGTAGTTTGCGCCCACGCCCGTATCTTCTCGAGTCTAGTACTTTTTCGACTTCATATTCTTCCACGTCCCCTACCAATTCTGGTGGTGGGTGCTGATAGTTTTCTCCATGAATCAGCGTTTCTTTGTAAGGTGTGAGAAGATCTGTGTGAAACACATCATGGATGCTCCACTGCGTGGGAAGTTCGAGTCTATAATTAACAGGGGACATCACCTGGACAACCCTGAATGGTCCATGTCTCCTGGGCGCAAGCTTTGTGGTTGGTTGGTGGGTTCGCAGATGGCGTCCTTCTAGCCATACTCGGTCCCCTACCTGATATTTGGGGGTGTCACGATGTTTGATCCATGACTGTTGTGCGCGGCGCATTTGTTCCTGTGCCTGGTGTCTTATCTCCTTCAATTGTTCTAGTCTGTTCGTGACCTGTGGTATGGGTGATGTCTTATCCGTCCAGTTGGTGTGTGGGTGATAGCCCATCAACAACTTGAATGGAGTTTCGCGTGTGGATTCGTTGGCCCAGTTGTTGTGTGCAAACTCGGCTAGTGCCAGGTGGTCAGCCCAGTTGTCTTGTCTCTCGTTAGCCCAGAATCGGAGGTATTGTTCCAACCATTGGTTGTTACGTTCAGACTGTCCATCCGTTCGTGGGTGGTAGGCGGTGGAGATGTTTTGCTGTATTCCTAGGATTCGACATAGTTCTCTTGTGAATTTTGATGCGAACCGAGGGTCTCAGTCGCTGATGATTTTCGTCGGTAGTCCAAATCGGGCGACCACGTGTTTGGCATACAGCATTGCGGTTTCCTCGCCTGAGATCTCTTCCTTGCATGGTATGAATATTGACGCCTTTGAACAGTCGTGATCAGTGACTGTTAATATTGAATCATGACCTCGCGACACCGGGAGTTTAGTAATGAAGTCTAGTGCCACTACTTCAAACGGCGTCGCTTCCGGTTTTGGGAATATTGGCTGTAATGGTGCCCTGTCTTTTGCGTATTGACCTTGTGTCGTTGGCATTCGGCACATCCTCAACATATTCAGCGATGTCGTGTTTCATCGTGGGCCACCAGTAGCGACGTTCTATTAGCTGTGTTGTTCGGTTGATTCCCGGATGGCTGTGGATGGGAGGATCGTGATGGCTAGCGATTATTTGTCTGATCGCTTCTATCGTTCCTGTCACAACCATTTGTTGTCCGCGATACCACCAGAGTCCGTCTGCTTTGGTTAGTTTGTGAGGGTCAACCCACTTGCGTATTCTCTGCTCGTCCTGTTGTGGGCTGGTCGTAGTAGTCCGTACGAACAGTTTGTTTGGTAGAACTGTGACATCTTCATTGTCCTTCTCCCCTGATCGTAGTCAGGTCGTCGAGAGAGTGCGTCGGCTCTCCCATTGGCGGTTCCCTTGACATGGTGTATTTCGAAGTTGTATTCCGCTAGTTCCAACACTTCTCTAGCGATTCGTCTGCTGATTTTCTGGGGATCGCGCCAGTATCGGAGATTGAGGTGATCGGAGAATATGCGTACTTTGTGTGGCGATCCAGCTAGTAGGTGACGCCAATTCCGTAGTGCCTTTACGATGGCTAGCAACTCGAGATTGTATATGTGTAGTTGCGTTCAGCAGCGTTGAGTGTTGCGGAGTAGTATCCTACGGGATGTCGTTTCCCGTCTGATTTCTTTTGTAGTAGTACTGCTCCGACGGCAAATCCTGACGCATCGACTTCTAAATCGAATTGTTGTGTTTGATCCGCGTGTGCTAGAATCGGTTCTGTGATGACTCGTTGTTTGAGTGTGTCGAATGCTGCTTGTTCTCTTGTTCCCCATCGCCATGGTTCATCTTTGCGCTTAGTTCGTTTAGCGGTTTGGCGATGTTAGCGAAACCCCTGATGAATTGCCGGTAAAAATTGCAAAAGCCCAGAAATGATCGTACGTCCTTGACAGAGGACGGGGATTGCCAGTCGCGTACGCCCGAAATTTTGACGGGGTCCATACGTGTCACCCCCTCTTCAAGGATTACCCCCAGGTAATCGATACTGGACGCATTGAAGACACATTTCTCTGGTTTGAAGAACAGATCATGTTTCTGAGCGACTGCTAGTACGTCGCAGACCGCGTTTTGATGTTTGATGGTCGACTGAGGGTGTCGTTTCGTGGCAATGGCGATATCATCCATATAGACGCGGATGGTGGTTCCTTCGGCTTCATGCTTTGCGATGATCGGTCGATAGATCTCGTTCATGAAGCTCTGGAACGTTGCGGGTGAGTTACAGAGTCCAAAGTACATTACTGTTGGTTCGAAGAGCCCGCGGCGTGTTTTGAACACGGCTTTATGTTCGTCCCCCTCTTTAATGCGGATGTTGTTGTATCCTTGTCGGACATCTAGTTTGCTGAATATCTGGGCCCCCCCAAGATCTCTGATCAGATCGTCAATGAGGGGTAATGGGTATTGGTTCCGTATCGTCCATTCGTTGATTCGTCGATAGTCCTGTACCGGTCGTAGCTTTCCGTCCTTCTTTTTAATAAAGAAAAATGATGATGCGTACGGAGATTTTGAGGGACGGATATACCCTTTCTCCACTTGTTCGTCGATAAAGTCATCCAGAGCCGCATCTTCTACCCTTGTCATGGGGTATACTTTGCAGTCTATGACATCGGGCACCCCTTTCTTGAAGTCTATTGCGTGGTCGCAACTCCTTTTGGGTGGAAACCTCTTTGATTCTTCTTCACTAAATACCTTCGCGAAGCGTTGGTATTCCTTTGGTATTTCGATTTTTGCAGTATATTGTTTGGCGTCGACTGCTAGTTCGACCGCCATCCACCGTCCGTATACTTGGTCTCTCATTTCTATCACGATCTGTTCTTTTGTCTCTTTGGTGAACATTCGTGAGATTCGTTGGTCTTTTTTTCTTCTGTCAGTAGTTTCGCCAGGACTGCTCTCCTGTCGTTTGGGTTAACTGATCATAGTACAATAGGGAGTTGTTTCTCATCTATTGTGGCATGGCGCCAGCTAAACTTTGGTTCGTAGGTGGCGAGCCATGGATATCCCAGCAGGACATCTTCTTTTCCGATGTCTGTAATGAGGAAGCGCATCTCCTTTTTGCTGCCTCCTGTCTCCACGTTAAGCGTTAGATAATGAGTTATCTGACCCGCTTTATTAGTGGTATTGTCGATGTTATAGATGTTTTTGGGCTTATATAGTGCCCGTTGTCCTAATCCCATCCTTTTAACAAAATTTGGATGTATGAAGTTGTCTGTGGCTCTGGAGTCCACTAACGCTTTTATGTCGGCCATGTTGTAACTTGCGCGGATTGAAACTGGTACTCGCATAGATCGGTAGCGCATAATGTACACAGAGTTACAACGTATTGCCCTCACCCAGGCTGCCGGGTTCAGGCGTTTCCAAAATCCTGTCCCATCAACTGCTGTAGGACCAGGTCCTTTACTTCTTCATCATCTCCAGCAACTCCTGTAGCCATTCGGCCGCTTTTTCTTCTTTGGTTTGTTCTGCGTCTGTGGTTCGTGTCTGTACCTCGCGTCGTCGCTGAGGTTGTCTACAGTCGCGGCTGATGTGACCTAGCTTCTGGCAGTTGTAACACTGCGTTTGGCTGTGATCGCGTTGAAACCTTCTTTGGAGGAATCCTCCTCGTGGTGCAACTGGTGGTCATGGTGGGTTGCTATTCCTGTAATGGTTGTTGACGATCTCTTCGGCTCCTGCCAATCGTCCTCGCACTCGATCTGCGGATGTGTCCATTCGGTCGTCTTTTTGGAGTGGTGCAAGCAACTTAGCTAGCGCTCCTCCTGGAGCCCGTCCTAGTTTGAAAGCATCCAAGTTTCCTCGGACTGTCTGCATGTGGATCCATTTTTGTTGCCTTTTCAAGGCGGACTCCCTCCACTCTTGTAGTTCCGCGGGTCATCGTGTTGATACATAGTTTCATAAAGGGCCCGTGGTAGCCCCTTGTGAAATACTTGAGCGTTTGCTCGGCATTGATGTTATACCCCGCGTGTCGGACCAGTTGTTCGAATTGGGCAATATAATCGTCGATTTTTCCATCCTTCATGTGTATGCCCGCGTCGAGCTGTGCTTGGGCTTGTTCTTTGCTGAGAACATCGCCGAATTGCCTCTGGAAGGCATTGAGCAGGTTTTCCCATAACCTGTTGTCGAATTGATCCGTTCCGGTGGCTACCTCGTTGACAAGCCATCGGCTTGCGGACATCACCCACTGGTTAACTGTGTTTCCCTGTATGTATGTGAGGAACAACATAGCTTTTTGATATTTGTTCCTCATGGCCAAATGGTTGGCATTGACTCCCGCGTATACCTCCCATTGAAGGATAAATGCTTCTGCTTGGGATCTTGAGCCCGTAAATGTTGGCGGTGGGTTACCGATGAATTTGTCATTTCCTCCTTGTTGAGGTGCTATCGCTGGTCCTGCTGGAGGTGGTCCTCCTCCTCCTCCTTGTGGCCAACCACCATTGGGTGGGCCTCCTCCTGGCGGTCCTCCTCCTCCTCCTTGTGGTCTACCGCCATTGGGTGGGCCTCCTCCTCCCGATCCTCTTGTAGGTGGGAATGGCCTGTTATCGGGTGATGGTATTCGGTTGCGGTTGAGCCTGAATTCATAGAACATATCGGTTCTTTCAGGGGTGCTTGGTGCGTCAGGAACATCTGGTCCCATTGCCCGATTGACAGCTTCCATGTCTTCGGGTTGTATCGTCTGAACATGACCGGTTTGCTCGTTGATAACGAGCCGTGGTGGTGATACTTCTGTTTGGGTCGTCATGTAGCTGTATGGTAGTCCCCTGATTGGTTCGGGGATCTGTAACTCAGCTGTTTGTGTGATTAGTGCGTCTATCTCTGGTGATTGCACTGCAATGTTCTTGGGTTCTCCTCCGTCGCTAGGTTCTGTTGGTCGTTGTTCGCTGGTGACGCTTGACACGGCTGGTGTTTGTGCTCGTAGTTGGAGCTCTGTCTGTGGTGGTACTGACTCGAGGTCGTGATCCTCTTGACCGTCTATAGGTCCTTGTTGGCTTCTCGGCCTTGCTTCTGTTAGCGGGATATTGATGTGTAGGTCGTCAGCTGCTGGTCGTGTCGCTTTGAAGTAGCTGTTGGTGTTGCTCCACCTAAGCTCTACCCAGCAACAGCGTTCTGGGTTAAAGACTACGGGGTGGTATCTTTGTGCGGTTGCTGCTTCTGCGTAGTATCCTGTGTTGTTCTTGTTGGTCCTTCTTGTGTCTGGTACGTGCCGCCACCGGATTCGTCCTACTAGGTAGCGGGTGGGTGCGTCCCGTTCTCTTGATTCGATTCGATAGGGTTGGAAATCCCACCCGTCTTTTGTGGTAACAGTCGCCACGGCGTTCGATGTAGAGGAGAGCTTGGATTTAATGTTACGTGCGAGCTGCACGTGAGCCTGACTTAGGCAACGTAGAGTGAACGCAGTGACTCAGCAATTCCCTAACTCTAGCACAGAGGCAGAGTATCGTCTCAACACTCGAAGGCGGAGTCTGTTTGATGATTTACTTGACACGCGGCCTCAGAAGGTGAGAGAGAGAGAGAGAACACGACTTTGAATAACAAGGTGAGAATGATACAAGAAATCCAAGCTATCGACCACAACAGTCGATAGCTTCCTTATATAGTCCTACATGCGATCCGCCTTCATCAGCGAGACCGTCACTACTACTAATCCTACTCCTCTGCTGTGTAATCGTCCACATCTGCTCAGTAATCGTACAGTAAGTGCATCAGTCATGGTCCACACTGCCTTAGTAAGTATTGGGGAGTGACTCGTCATCCCCCTTACCCACTCGATCGTCGTACTCCAACGTCCCCTTGCTTATGGGTTAGGTCAGATACGTACTGTGACCCGGGACGTTACATCCAACCTTTTCAAGTCAACACCAGAAATAGGGACGCGCCCGCACGATACGTCATCAACCATGTCCATTGGAGGACAATCCCCGACGACAGAAGAACAGGAAACAACGAGCACTTCAATACTGGGTATTACGCGGAAGCAAGCACTGCCCAGAGATATCACCCTATCATCTTTCATCACGAAAGGTGTTGCTGGGTAGAACTCAGGTGGAATCGAACCTACGAATATTTCGAAGCAGCCAGACCAGCTGGCGACGATCTCAACTGCAACATACCACTAGTCAACACATTACCAATCGAACAACAGGGAAGAATCGACGGGGAACCAGAAGAAACATTCGAAGCAGTGTCCCCAGAACTCCAACACCGAGCACCCGCAAGATCAGACACTAGTCACACCAGTGAACAGCCACACACACCATCCATAGCCGAAGAACCAGAGAACATTTACGTTCACGAAGAACCAGCGTTGGAGAATATCATCCAACAAACAGCTACGTTACACATCCCAGATCCAATCCGCATGGCTACTCAAACCCTCATCGAGGAACCAACGCCTCTAATAATCAACAAACGCACGGGTCATGTAGTAGACATGAACCCAGCAGATTTACAAGCTGCACGAAGGGCCATGGGACCCGATGAGCCAGACCAGCCAGGGGGTTTCGATTTCGACTACAACGATCCACCCCCTCAACCATACAAGCAAATCAATCGAGGAGATGGGAT
>WITN01000810.1:0-37931 GCA_015025155.1 Lactarius quietus | reverse complement strand
CACCGTGATGACTTCGAATGGTGTGGCTTCCATTCGTGGGTAGATGGGTTCGAGTGGTGCTTTGGTGGGTCGAGTGTTGACCTTGTGTCGTTGGCATTCTGTGCATCCTTGAACGTAGTCAACAACGTCAGCTTCATGTTAGGCACCAGTAGTGTCGAGCTAGCAGCTCGTGTGTTTTCGCTATTCCTGGATGTCCTGCGTTATCACATCGTGGCACTGTTTTATGACTTCCTCAGTGTTACGTGCGAGCTGCACGTGAGCCTGACTTAGGCAACGTAAGGTGAACGCGATGACTTAGCAACTTGTCAACTCTAGCACGAAGGCAGAGTATCGTCTCAACGTGCGAACGGAGTCTTGCTTCAGATAGTAGCGCGGTCCGAGCGACGAAGAGAGAGAGGAACAGGAGCCTTCTGGATTCGATATGAGAAGTGTACAAGAAATCCAAGCTATCGACCACAACAGTCGATAGCTTCCTTATATAGTACCATACGCAGCCGCCTTCGTCAGCGAGACCCACTACTACTACTACTCCTCCTCTGCTGTGTAATCGTCCACGTATGATCAGTATCGTAACACAAACTCATCAGTCATCGTACAGTAGCCATCAGTCATCGTACAGTAATACTATCAGTAATCATCATCGTAAGGTGTAAGCCGGTCAACGACATCATACCTGCACGTGCCTATACGTCCCATGACTTATGGGTTAGGTCAGATACATACCATGACCCGGGACGTTACACTCAGCTCTTCGTGTTTCTTGTAGTGACTACCACTCTTCCATTCTTGAACCACCGCCATCTATCTTTTGAGCTCATGAGGTGTTACGTTCGACTGGACGTATCGACTCGACTTGAGTTGCGAGTGTGGAGTACCGATTGTGCGCTGGACTAGTTCGTCGGTGTTGTCGTAACGATTGCCAAACCTCCCCGATGAGGGCCGTGGATAGGCACGACAGTATGCGAGAGCGTAGGGTATTACCCTAGGCGGAGTAGTGAATATACGAGCATAGCGTGGATACGAAGTATCTCCGATCGTCGCAGAAAGGCAGGTTGGAACTGACAAGTCGACTGGACTTGGATGCAGCCCACAGGGTGTGACAGCGTGAAGTCGATGAGATTCAAGAACTCAGACCTAAGGTCCTTGTTCGTAAGAAGTACATGTTAAATACGAGTTGAGCTACGCCACTACTAAGAACTGCGGTACTAGGATCGCCACCAATACTACTAGTACTTGTACTAGTATGATGTCATATGGAACCACGTCGAACAAGACAAAGGTTTAGTAAGTATCAAGAGTCACGGGTACGAGAGGTGTGCGGGACGAAGAAGTAAGAATCAAAATGTGAAAATGGTCCCAATGATAGTCCATGTGATACGGAATACTGTGGCAAAAGTTCAGGCCGAACGGTCAACGTAGGTGACACGCGTAGCCAATCGTAACATCACCTCCTTCCTAGGTGGAATCCGCGTTCCTGTAACGCCTCGATCTTGGTAACACCTCGTTCAGCAGAGTCACCCGACGTTTCTTCTGCCTCTTGTTCGCCGCGGCAACTCTTTCAACCGCATCAGCTTCCTGGAAGGCGTCGTACCGTGGCCCATGAGTCGAGCATGTTGTCCGACACTTTCTCCAAGTCCACCAGGTCTTGGGCCAATCGTCGCCCTTCAAGTTCGATGTGTCGGTACCGACAGACTTCGGCTTTGAGAGACTGGTCACCGTCCCAGTCCAGAGCCATGTCTACTTCTTCGCGGAAGGGTACCCTCCCTTGAGAAGGTATAAGTCAGCGTCCGCGTAGCGAGGCACAGTCTCTAGATCTCGACGGGTGTCGCCAATAGTCGACTGGTATACAATTGTGGTCTCCAGACAGTAGCCCTGTACCGAGGATCGTCACCAAAGGTGACCTTAGTGTACTTGGCGGCCATTTGACGCCATAGCCATCAGCGATCTGCATGGGTACATAGTCAGTCCCTCGGTTCACGTTGAACCCTTCTGGCGGCGGTGTAACGCGGCCCTGAGCTTCCCAGTCGCGCTTCTCGTCACGCGTCGCCCAAGGGTCTCGAGCGAAGTCAGGAGTGTGATATCCTCCTGATCCTTCTGCGCTTGGGTTAGGCGGTAGCGCAACGGCTTCTTGACTCGTCGTGGGTAGGGGTTTGTGAGTGGTACTGGGGAAGAGAGTACGTCCCCGCTGGTCTGTATGTACCTGTCCCACACTGTCGTACTCCGGAGGTGGTGGGATGGGGAGTGGGGGAGTGGAGGCTGTGGAGGTGGTGACGGTGAGGGACTTGTGAGTGGGGATAGACTCTGCGGTGTGAGCGGTGTAAGCGTCGACGTGTGCTTGGATCCCTTGCTGAAGGAACTCGATGCGAGCAAGGGGGTCAGAGTCGGGGACGAAGGGGGTAGGGGGTCGTCGTTCACGTTGGACTCGGATGGCGTAGTCTGCCATTCGTGACTCAACGTCCGGGTCAATCTCGTCGGGAGAGGGGGCACGAGTACTCGTACTGTTGGAAGTGGTGGGCGTGATCCAAGAGGAGGGGACGTAGCTGAAATAGCGTAGAGCCTCCTGGACGTCGGGGTCATTGAACTCAGATCCAGATATGGCAAATACCGCTCCTGGAGAGGTGGGGGTTGTTGGTCGGGGAGAGGCGGGGTCGACGGCTGTGATGCTGAGTTCATCTGGGGAAGTTGTCATGCTAGGGTCTGGGGAATTAGTATTGGTGTACTGTCTCCTTATATGCGTGTCGTTCCGAGTCTGCTGATACTTCTCCACCGCTTCCTCAGCGCTCATGTCATCCCAGTTAACCCACTGATTTTCTGCATCAGGGTATCCTTTCCACTTAACGAGGTATTGGAGTTTACGCCCTCGTCCATAGTGTCTTGAGTCTAGGATTCGCTCCACTTCATATTCTTCTTCTCCGTCCACTAGGTCAGGTGGTGGTCTTTCGAAGTTTCGCCCATGGAATTCTGTTTCGCGATAAGGGGTCAGGAGGTCAACATGAAACACATCGTGGATCCTCCATTGGGGTGGTAGTTTCAGTTGATAGTTGACGGGCGATAGTACCTTAATGATTTGGAACGGTCCATGCCTTTTCGGGGCTAATTTGGCTGATGGTTGATCTATTCGTAGATTGCGCCCTTCCAGCCACACCATCTCTTGTTCCTTGAACATCTGTCCCTGCCGCTTAGCTTGCGCCCATCGGCCTTGCGCTTGCCTTATCAATTCCTCCGCTTTCTTCCGTGCTTGTTTCCACTGCTCCATTCGTAGAGCCACATTAGGCATAAGAGATACACCCTCTGCTATCCGTGCTTTCGGATTATGTCCCATAAGGATCTGGAATGGGGACATCCGGGTAGTTTCGTTCTTCCACGAGTTATGGGCGTACTCAGCAAGTGGCAGGTAGTGACACCAGTTATCTTGTTGTTGGTTGACCCAAAACCTGAGGTACTGTTCGAGCCATTGATTTGTCCTCTCCGATTGTCCATCGGTCCTTGGATGAAATGCCGTAGAAATGTTTTGTTGGATTCCCAATTGTCTACAGAGGGTTTTCATGAATCTGGATGTAAATCTTGGATCTCGGTCACTGATGACCTTATTTGGGAGTCCAAATCGAGGGAATACGTGTTGGAAGTACAATTGGGCTACTCCTTCCGCATTTATGGTTTCTTGGCAAGGTATAAAGATCGCCATCTTGGTACAATCGTGATCTGTTATGGTTAGAATAGAATCGTGTCCTTCGGACTCCGGAAGCTTGACGATAAAGTCCATTGCTACCGTCTGGAATGGTAATGCTTCTGGTACGGGGGTGATGGGTAATAAGGGAGCCTTTCGCGTTTGCGTGTTGACCTTGTGTCTCTGGCATTCGGCACATCCTTTGATATATTGATACACCTCCTTCGTTAGCTGCGGCCACCAGTAGTTTTCTCCTATAAGGCGAGTAGTTCGCGATATCCCTGGATGTCCGAACGCCGGTGGGTCATGATGGTCTTTGATCAGTGCCTTACGTTGTTCTTTGTTGGTGGTGACAACCTTACGCCCTCGTTTGTACCATATTCCGTGTTCCTTTTTTAGATTATGGGCGGTGATCCAAGGCGTCAAGGTTCGTAAGTTCTGATCGAATAGTTCTGGTGTCGAGATTTCTAGGGTATTGGTGCCATGGATGAACATACGCTCGGGTAACACCACGACTTGGTTGTTATCGTCTTCTCCTTGTCCGTAATCGGGTCGTCTTGATAAAGCATCAGCTCTTCCGTTTGTCTGTCCTGCGACGTGTTTAAGCGCGATATTGTATTCCGATAGCTCCAGTACTTCTCGTGCTACCCGTCGGCTGATCCTTTGAGGGGCTCGCCAGTATTGTAAGTTCGCATGATCTGTATATACTGTTGTTTGATGTGGTGATCCCGCTAGATATTGACGCCAATGTCTGAGCGCTTTTACGATTGCTAGGAGTTCCAGGTCGTATATGTCGTAATTTCGTTCGGCTTCTGATAGAGTGCTTGAGTAGTAGGCCACCGGATGTTGTTTTTGATCCGGTCCTCGTTGGGTTAGAACGGCTCCTAGTGCGAACCCAGACGCATCTACTTCGAGTTCAAAGGGTTTCCTCAAATCAGGTTGGACCAATACTGGTTCTGATGTGACTCGACGCTTTAGTGTTTCGAACGCTTGTTGTTGTTGTGTACCCCAATTCCATATGTGATCTTTCCTCGTCAGGTTGTTAAGAGGTCGTGCCAGATGGGCAAATTGGTAGATGAAAGGGCGATAAAAATTGCAGAACCCTAAAAATGATCGAACCTGTTTCAGATTAGTGGGTGTCGGCCAGTCTTTGATGCCCGAAATTTTGACAGGGTCCATGCATGTCACCCCCTTTTCAAGGATTAGCCCCAGATAATCGACACGTGGTGCCTCCCATGTGCATTTTTCTGGTTTGAGGTACAGGTTGTTCTTTTGGAACACTCTGAGGACATCTTTGACCGCCGTGCGGTGGTCCTGTAGGGTAGTCGTCGTCGCAACGAGTACGTCGTCCATGTAGATAATGATTTCAGTCCCCTTTTTCGTATGTTCGTCTTGGACAAATCGAAAGATGTGGTTCATCATATTCTGGAATGTGGCTGGAGAATTTGTAAGTCCGAAGAACATAACGGTTGGCTCAAAAAGTCCATATTTGGTCTTGAATGCTGCCTTATGTTCGTCTCCTTGTTTGATCCGTATGTTATTATACCCCCATCGTACGTCGAATTTTGTAAATATGTGTGCATCTTTCACTTGTGCGATGAGATCGGGGATCAATGGCAATGGGTACTTGTTCTTGATGGTGTATTCGTTGAGTTTGCGATAGTCTTGAACCGGTCGTAGTTTCCCGTCTTTCTTTTTGATGAAGAAGAAGGGTGACGCATATGGAGACTTGGACGGTCGGATGTAACCTTTCTGGAGTTGAGTTGATATAAACTCCTTGAGGGCTTCGTCTTCAGTCCCCGTTAGAGGATACGGCTTGCAGTTAATCGCTTTGGGTGCTCCATCTTTTAGTTCAATTGCATGATCCCATTCCCTGGATGGAGGAAATCGTTGTGATTGTTCTTCATCAAATACTGCTGCGAACTCCCGATACTCCGTTGGTATTTCTTTTGATTGCGGGCTTGCCGCTGCTTGAGCTAAGTCGCTCGCAATGGTTGCAGGACGACTGCATTCTTCTTCCAGTTGTTGTACGATTTGATCTTTCTCAACGTCTGATAGCGCCGTAGTATAGGTTCTTGATATCGTAGGTCCAATCATCAAGTTCCTCCAATTTAGTGAGCGCACAACTACCGGTAGAAATCTTGTATCGATGGTGCTGCTCTTCCAATGGAAACGGGGCTCGAATGTGGACAACCAGGGGTATCCCAAGATAAGGTCTTCAAGACCTAGATCCGTGACGAGAAATCGCATTTGCTTTTCCTGACTTCCCGTTCGAACTTCCAGATCTACGTAATCTGTCAGCATCCCTGCTCGATTGTTAGTTCCGTCGATATTCCAGATTTTTCGAGGTCTATCCAGACGTTGGGTTCCCAGTCCTAGTCTTTTGATGAGTCGGGGGTCAATAAAGTTGTCGGTCGCCCCCGAATCCACCAGTATCTTTTTGTCGGCCATTGCACTCTGCGTTCGAAATGAAACAGGGATTTTCATACTTCGATAGCGGGTAATATACACGGAGTTACAGAGTGTGCGAATAGCTCTTGCCCAGGCCGTCGGGTTTGAGCTTACGAAAAATCCTTCCCCATAAAGACCTCTTGAATAAGTCGGTCTTTGTCGTCGTCTCCTAGTTCTTTGATGGCTGCCACCAGTTCTCGAGCGCTCGGTTTCTTCTCTTCTTTTGTTTTAGCACTTTGTACCTGAGCGTCTTCCTCTTGCGGACTTGCTCGCGCTTGGGATGTTTGCGACTTTGATGGGCAGTTGCGACTCATATGACCAGTTTTGCGACAACGGAAGCATTTTCCTTCGGTCATTAGTTGAGTACGCTCGTCATCCGTTAATGCCACCCTGGCTCGAGTGCAACCTGCGGAGGTATCCATAGCGTTGTCGTCTTTCTTCTTCAGCGCTTGCTGCCACTGGGGTTTGGTGAACTTCTTCTTTGTGTCGTTTTGGAAGCGGCTAGTGAGGTATAGGTATTTCTGATGTTGTTTGCGTGCTTCATCTACCCAGTCTTCGAAACTGACAAGGTGATCACCGAATTCGATCACCTTTCGGTGAAGGGCATTGGGGAGTCCTCCTGCGAACATTTCAATAACCGCCGATTCTTGAAGGTCGTGTCCTGCGAGTCGCGCAAGTTTCTTGAACCCTGCGACGTACTCATCGAACTTGCCCTCCTTCATGCGGTAAGTTTTTAGCTCATTCTTTGATTTTTGAGCTACCATGGTGTCAATAAATGCGTCTTTGAATCGATCGAGGATGGTGACCCAGAGGTACTCGTCCCAGATAGTGGCTCCTCCTGCGATTTGATCGTGAAGCCACGCTACTTGTGCTCCGGTCCATTCGACAACGTATTCCCCTTTGACATAAGACAAGAAAAGCATAGTACGAGTGAAGGGGCGTTGCATTGTGTCGGTGTTCCAATTGAGTCCTCGATAGATATTCCATTCGAGGAGAAATTGTTCCGTTTTGTCTCGATCGCCGTTAAAGCTCTGGGGGTCGTTGCCAACTAGCTTTCCATTAGTTCCCCGTCCTCCGGCTCCCATATCTCCCCCTCCTCCAGGCCCTCCATTGGGTGGTCCTGGGTTGGGGTTTCCACCCCCTCCTCCTCCTCCTCCGGATAGAGGACCGATAGGAGCAGGAAGAGGTTCTCCTGATGGAGGATCGCCTCCACCTCCTCCTCCTCTGCTTGGTCCTCCTCCTGATGGAAATCCGGGGGATACTCCAAATCGAGCAGTTCGGCCCAATATAGTCGCTGGAGGGAGAGTGGAAGTTGTTGCGATTTGTGACATTGTATGAGCCAACATAGGTAGACCGGGGATAGTACTGGTTCGGGTGTTGGAAACTTTCGTGGGTACGTGTTCAGCCAATCGAGCAAGCTTTGTTTCTTCGTCTTCTTGTTGTGATGTAGTGGGAATTTTGACGTCTTCGTCTGAGGCGTCTCCTGTGTCTGATGTGAAGTGTAGTCGTTCTTCCGGGGCGTCGATTGGTTGTCCGTCAATAGGACCCCACTCTGAGCGATCGACTTTTTCTGGCTCAGGGATATCGAGCCGCAACTGGTGAAGGGTGTCGGGTGGTCGGGTAATCTTCCAGTCGCCACTTCGCTGACTTCGTTGGGCTGTTCCCCACTCAAGTGTATTGAAGTCGAATTCGACTGGGATATTGATGCGTTCAAATTGACTGTAGGCAAAGTAGCCGGAGCGTGTAGCGTCAGGGTCGTCCCTCCAAACTGCTTCCTTGAGAAACCTGACAGGGACGTTTCGTTCGCCTCTTCGCTCGATTCTTTCGTTCGTTGGGTACGCCACGGTGGAGGAGAGGTCTGAGTTAATGTTACGTTCGACTGGACGTATCGACTCGACTTGAGTTGCGAGTGTGGAGTACCGATTATGCGCTGGACTAGTTCGTCGGTGTTGTCGTAACGATTGCCAAACCTCCCCCGATGAGGGCCGTGGATATGGCGACGACAGTATGCGAGAGCGTAGGGTATTACCCTAGGCGGAGTAGTGAATATACGAGCGATAGCGTGGATACGAAGTATCTCCGATCGTCGCAGAAAGGTAGGTTGGAACTGACAAGTCGACTGGACTTGGATGCAGCCCACAGGGTGTGACAGCGTGAAGTCGATGAGATTCAAGAACTCAGACCTAAGGTCCTTGTTCGTAAGAAGTACATGTTAAATACGGATCGAGCCACGCCACTACTAAGAACTGCGGTACTAGGATCGCCACCAATACTACTAGTACTTGTACTAGTATGATGTCATATGGAATCACGTCGAACCAGATAGAAGGTGGTTAGTAAGTAAGCAAAAGTCACAGGTACGAGAGGTCGCGTGGGACGTAAGAAGTAGGAGTCAGAAATGTGAAAATGGTCCCAATGATAGTCCATGTGATACGGAGTACTGTAGCAAAAGTTCGGGCCGAACGGTCAACATAGGTAACACGCGTGGCCAATCGTAACACCCGGGATGGGGGAAATCGATGAGACTCTTCTTCGCTAAATACCTTTTCGAATTCTTCATATTCAACTGGTATTGTTGTTTGTGGTGCGGGACCTGCCGCAATTGCCATTTCAGTAGCAGCTCCTTTTATAGAGCATTGTGATTGGAGGACGGCTATGATGCTGTTCTTTTTGTCGTTAGACGGAGCATGAGTGGTAGTGAATTTGTTTGTGGATTGCCCAATTGATTTGATAATGATTGGTTGGGCATTTGAACGGATGTTGCCATTTTTCCAGTCGAATTCTGGTTCAAAGGCGCTGAGCCAAGGATATCCCAACAATATATCTTCCCTTCCTATATCCGTGACTAGGAATCTCATTTCCCTGTAATCTCCCTTGGTGAGTATTTGGAGATCGACGTAATGGGTAATCATCCCCCCTTTGTTGGTTGTATCATCAATATTGAATATTTTCCTAGGTTGTGGTAGTCGTGCCTTCCCCAATCCTAGCTTTTTGACGAATCGATCATTTATAAAGTTTTCAGTGGCTCCCGAATCGATGAGAGCTTTTATGTCGGCCTTGTTGTAATGGGTTTGACAGAGTACTGGAATTCGCATAGAACGGAAGCGAGTTATGTATACAGCGTTACAACGTAATGCCCTCACCCAGGCCGTTGGGTTCAGGCGTCCCCAAAATCCTTTCTCCCCATCAGCTCCTGCATGGCAAGGTCCTTAAACTCGTCCGTTTCATTTGCCGCCATGCGTAGCCAGTCGTCTTTCCGCTGAGTAGCTGTTCTATCGTCTGCTACCATTTGGGCGATGTGAAGATCTTCACCCGCCTCGCTGCAGTCATCCACTACTTCTGAGCTTCTTACGTTGGTCCTAGGTTGTCGAGGCTGTGTACAATTGCGACTGAGGTGTCCCTTCTTTTGACAATTGTAACAAACGACTTCCCTTAGGTCTGGCGGTTGCCGCCTCCTCAAAAACCCTTCTCTTGGTTGGAAAGGGGGGTTTGCACCCCTCATTGGTTGCGGGGGTCGTGGACCCCTTTGATCTTGTTCCAATACTTGTTCAGCGTTAGCCAATCTTCCTCTAGTCCTGGTACGATCAGCAGAGGTATCCATAGCATTTGGATTACAATTTGATTGGAAGGCTCTAGGCCATCGTGATGGTGTTCCCTGTGCTTTGAATTGATTGAACTTGTTCTGCATGTGAATCCATTCGCCGTGTCGTTGGATACTGTTATTCTGCCATTCTTCGTACGTTTGGGGTTTGTCCAGGGTGTATACGGTTTCATATAGTTTGCGAGGAAGTCCTTCGGCAAATAGTTCGACCACCAATGGTTCATCTACTCGATAGCCAGCGAGACGAACTAGATTTTCGAATTTGGCCACGTACGCGTCAATATCCTGATTTCCCATTTTGATTCCTTTCCTGAGCTCTGCTCGTGCTCTCTCTTCTCATAGTGTGTCCCAGAATTGTCGTTTGAATGACAACTGGACACTGTCCCATAACCATGGGTTTGTGGGGTCAATATGGTTGACCTGTACTTGTAGTCGCATCCAAGCACTGATGGATCCTACCCATTCGGTGATGTGAGGTCCTTGTATATAGGTGAGGAATAACATAGCTTTTTGGAATGGTATTGCCATCATCAGATTATTGATGTTGATGCCTTCATATAACTCCCATTGAAGAAGGAATTCTTCCACCTTGGATCGATCTCCGGTGAATATGGTTGGGGCGTTACCCCACAACTTATCGCTGTGTTGTCCTGGTACTCCACCTGGTCCTCCTCCTGGTGGTCCTCCTCCTCCTGGTGTTCCTCTCCCTGGTGGTCCTCCGCCTGGCGATCCTCCACCCGGCAGTCCTCCACCCGGTGGTCCTCCGCCTGGTGGCATTTGTGGCCTCCAGTTCAGTGGGATTTGGATAGGAAATCCCCTTCCTGGAAAAGGATCTTGATCTGGGGGTCTGGTCGATCTGACCCTGCAATGTGTAAATCTGCTAGTTCATGGAGTGTAAACGTTCTTCCTGCAGTTTGATGGGTAGTTTGGGTAGCCATGACTGGACTAATGTGTAACTGTTCGGTGACCCTTGCTAGTTGATCAATTATGGGCACCGGTTCTTGAATGGTAATGGTTTCTGGTTCTTCCTGTCGAACCGATTCTACCTCTGAGGGTATGGTGGTAGGGGATGGAGGTAGTATTGCTCCGAGTGATTGTGCTTCTGGTCGAGTAAGTTCGCTTATGAGGATATCTAATCCATAGGAGGTGGGAGCAATTCGACGTCCTTCCCACTCTCGGGCCCTTTCAAACCACTGTAATTCTACCCAGCAAAGGTGATCGTTATCAAACTCAACTGGATGAAGGAATGCGTCTTCCCCATCTCTGGCATAATATCCTTTGATATCGTCAACTGTTGTCCACGCTGCACTTTTGGTAAAACATTGTGGAACAGTTCTCGTTCCCCTTCGTGCGAACCAAAGAATTGGCTCTCCGAATGTCGTCCAATGACTTGCGGTTGTATCTTGCGACGCCACGATGAATAGCTTGGTCTTAATGTAGCGTTATCACCTAACGCTGGCCTGACTTAGGTGACTTGTGAAGGCGTGACAAGAGGAAAACACGTAACGACTTGTTGATACACCAAATCAAAGATATTGGGTACTCAAGAATAATCACAAGGGACAATGTCCACAAGGATGAGGAGCAAAGAGCGATCACTTAGTACCCGAGGTACTAGTATACGAGAACAGGTGATGATTTGAGAAGACCAAGCTGAAGAGCCTTGGTCTTGATACTACAGCTTATATACAGTTACTCGCTGGCTTTAAAGCGCAGCTGGAATCCAAACCCTAGTACGGCTATACTAGTAATGAGTAAGTGTCCGTTCTAATAATACCTGAAACACCAGTAATCCCAAACACTGGCGACGCGTAAGTGTCCATGACTAATATATGCTTACTATCGTAGTCATAACCAACTAGTAAGCAGTCCGAAACTCCGGAAGCCTCGTCATCCTTTGAAGTCAGCAACAACACGATGTCAACGTGACAACATGGCCAATATAAAAGCACTAGTGGACTCAGGAGCCACTGACAATTCTGTGAGCGAACGTTTCCTCAAAAAGATGGGGATAAAAACACGTCTGTTAGAAAAACCTAAAAGAATCTACAACATCGACAACACCACCAACAAGGCTGGACAGATAACCAGCTACGTTGTCCTACAAGTCAATATGGGAGGAAGCAAAAAAGAACTACGCTTTCTAGTTACTGACATCGGGAAGGAAGATATCCTGTTTGGATACCCTTGGCTTGCGGCCTATGAACCAACATTCGATTGGAGAAGAGGCACAATCACCAAGCAAGATCTGCCCATCACAATCAAAACTATCAACACCGCACATCAACGCGATGTCCTGGCCCATTTGCTGACCGAAGAAAAGGAGGCCATTGTCAATCAACTTGACGCAGAAGAAACACAAGGGCGCCGAGCACATATCACTGCGATAGAACAAGCGATCGCCGCAAAACCTACCAAAGAAGAAGTAAAGACCGTACCTCCCCAATACCAAGCGTTCCGCAAGGTATTTGATGAGGAGGCCTCAACAAGGCTACCAGGACGGCGACCCTATGACCACACAATAACCTTGCAACCCAACGCTCCACTAGCCATAACATGCAAGGTATACCCAATGACGCGTACAGAAGATGAGGCACTGGACACGTTCATTGACGAACATCTCAAGAAAGGATACATACAACCTTCACAATCTCCATACGCGTCGTCCTTCTTCTTCATCAAAAAGAAAGATGGGAAGTTACGACCAGTCCAAGATTACTGAGCGATAAACAGATGGATGGTGTGGAATCAATACCCGCTGCCACTCATTTCAGAGTTAATGTGAGACCTTGGTGGAGCGGTACTATTTTCAAAGCTCGATGTTCGTCAAGGCTACAACAACATCTGCATCAAGGAGGGCGATGAACACAAAGCCGCCTTCAAAACATGACGGGGACTCTTTGAACCCACCGTCATGTACTTTGGCCTCTGTAACTCACCAGCTACCTTCCAGGCCTTCATGAACGAAATCTACTGACCAGTCATCACGAAATTCAAGTCTGAAGGCACGACCATCCAAATTTATATGGACGACATCACCATTGCTACTAACCACCAAGGCACCCATCAAGGCACCGGCAAGAGCCACACAGCCACTGTTTCCGTAGTCCTGGCTGTGGTGGCACAGCACGATTTATATTTCAAGCTCGACAAATGCGCCTTTCATGTCCCCTCTATTGATTACCTGGGGGTAATCCTTGAAAAGGGGATGATATGCATGGACCCAGCAAAGGTGACAGGTGTACGTGAATGGCCTATACCCACAAAAGTCAAGGACGTACAAAGTTTTTTGGGTTTCTGCAACTTTTATCGCCCTTTCATTTGAGGATTTGCTAATATAGCAAAGCTGATGAACAAACTAACACGCAAAGAGGCAGAATGGCATTGGGGTCCAACACAACAAAACACGTTCGATACACTCAAGCAATGCATTACAACGAATCCAGTACTCACTCACCCTGATCCGAAGGTCCAATATGACTTAGAAGTAGACACATCAGGATTTGCGGTAGGAGCGGTACTGACACAAAGGGGAACCGATGGCAAGAAACACCCCATAGCGTTCTATTCAGCAACGCTTAATGAAGCTGAACGCAACTACGACATCTACAATCTCGAGTTGCTAGCCATCATGAAGGTGTTACGAAACTGGCAGTACCTATTAGTAGGGTCACCACACAAGGTCAGAATATTCTCCGATCACATGAACCTGCAGTACTGGCGAGACCCACAGAAGATCAGCCACAGAGTGGCAAGAGAGGTATTAGAATTGGAAGAATATGACATAGAGATACACTATCTCAAAGGACGAGCTAATGGACGCGCAGATGCACTATCTAGAAGACCAGATTATGACACTGGCAGTAAAGACAATGATCAAATAACCATCTTACCTGAACAAATATTCATACGAATGACCACAGGCATTGCTCCACTTACCATCAAACAGAATGAAACAACACTTGGGTCATGGATCAGTCCCCATGAACTCAAAAAGATTGATGGGACGTGGCTTAAAAATGGGAAAATAGTAGTCACCAGTCACAAGTATGAAGAACTCAGGGAAGTCATCAGACAATACCATGACGTATTAACCACAGGACACTCAGGAATAGCAAAAACCCACGAACTACTCATGTGCGACTATTGGTGGCCCACAATGAAACAAGACGTCATAGAATATGTGCAAGGATGTGTGGAGTGTCAGAGGCACAAAGTCAATACCAGACCCACGAAAGCACCGCTGACACCTATCTACCTGCGACCAGATGCTACTCCATTTGAAGTAATCGCGGTTGACTTCATAACCAAGTTACCCCCTTCTAACGGGTACAACTCAATACTCACCATTACAGACCACGACTGCTCAAAAGCGTCAATATTTCTCCCTTGCCAAGAATCAATCTCGGGGGAAGAAACGGCTATGCTCTACATGGAAAAGGTATTACCAAGATTCGGACTACCAGCCAAAGTCATCAGTGACCAGGACCCACGATTTGCAGCCAAGTTCATGAGGGAACTATGCTGAATCCTTCAAATTCAGCAAAACATATCAACGGCGTATCACCCAAGAACCAATGGACAATCAGAACACACTAATCAATGGCTCGAACAATACCTGAGGCTATGGGCTAATGAGTGGCAGGACAACTGGGCAGCCCAATTACCCTTGGCAGAGTTCGCCCACAACAACACGATGAGTAGCACTACCAAGCAGACTCCGTTCTTCACACTCATGGGATATCACCCGAGAGATAAATGGGTGTCATGTCCCATCAATCTGCCCAGTGTACAGGACCAGATAGAACAATTACAAGAAGCATGGTGGAGCGCACAGGAGAACATGAGGAAAGCCCAAAGTGCTTGGGTGAAACACAAAGATATGCCCAAGTATGCCTTAGGGGATCAAGTTTGGTTAGATGGGCACAACCTGCGAACCAATCAACCAACTGCCAAGCTCTCGCCCAGAAGACAAGGACCATTCAAAGTGATTCAGGTGATGTCTCCTGTGAATTATTGGCTCAAATTACCCCCGCAGTGGAAAATACATGACGTGTTTCACAAAGACTTACTCAGCCCTTACAAAGAAACACGCATGCACGGGACAAACTATTTGCGCCCTCTACCAGAGATAGTGGATGGCGTGGAAGAATACAAGGTCAAAAAGGTCCTAGACTCAAAAAGAAGCAGACGAGGGTGCAAACTTCATTACCTGATCAAGTGGGAAGGATATGCTGACTTGGAGAACCAGTGGGTCCCATGGAATGATGTACATGCGGAAGAAGAGATAAGGAAGTTTAAATGCGCTAATCCAAGGGCTGAAGTACACTTAAAAGCAGCCTTGACAGAACAACCTATATCTCCATCCTCCCATATTGTCACGTGGTGACATCGTTCCGACCACTGCGCGCACAAAACGTCGCAAGTGCACTCATGAGCACTGGAAGAACTGTCAAGACTACCCTGAAGCACACACATGGGTATTAGGTCAGCCAACATATAGCGAAGAAGAAGAAGAGGTTCACGCTCTCGTATGGGCCCAGGCAGATGGATATCCTGTGGCAGAAGAAGAAGATTATGCAGTGGAGGAGGACGAAGCCCTCCGTATACGCCAGTTAGTGAGTGGAATGATCGTCCACCCGTCGTCTCCAGACACTGGCACAAGTATTACAGGAAGAATGAAGGTCACGTGATCTATCACGTGAAAGTCCCAGATCATGCCTCGTATCTGGTCTAACCCATAAGTCATGGGACTTCAAGGATGGAAGAGCTTTGCATAATGTAACGATTCCTCGGATGTGAGATTCCCGAGAGGCCGAAGAAGATGTCACGTGTAGAAGAGGAGGTCAAGTCCCAGGTCACAGTATGTATCTGACCTAAGCCATAACTCAGGGGACTTCGGTGTTGTATCAAGAATGGAAGATTATGGAAGGTTCTGGAAGGGCCATGGTAGGCACGAGGTCAGAGGCGATTCCTGACAGCTGAAGGTCTAGACATTCCCTTTTGTGGTTCAAGTTCTGATGGAACAGGTTCTGATGCGCTGGTATTGCGCCTTGACATTTGTTATCTTAGTTCTCTATTGTTTTCTTGTTCTATGTCGTCATTTGTGAGTCATGTGTTGTTCTTATCTCTGACTCATGGTTGTGTTATCTCTGACTCATGTGGGGCCTTATGCCTCATGTACTGTATGTTTCATGATAAGCCCCTGTGGCTTGATGGACAATTCCTATTGGCAGATAAGGTCGTAGGTCGTGTTTACTATAGTTCAAGCTCAGTTTTAAAGCTGGCTTGAAAGTACTATATATACTAGGCAGGTATCGCCAGTAGTCGTTAGCTTAGTTGTTTTGGACTTCCACCTGTATTCCTCTCAGGTTTTATTCAAAGCATTCTCATAGCAGAGTCATTGATCTGTGTGACTAGGATCTTATCTTGTTGCCAACTTGTGTGTCAAAGCTATCACCTTGTTAGGCCATTCCAAGGGGACCTTTTCTGGTTTTTCGCCCTTTTCGAGTTCTTGTTGAGTTGTAAGCCGTGCGCTTAGCTCATCGTTTGATTCAAGGAAGCTTTCGGATCCAAGTCGGATCAGCGTTTGGTGGAAACGCTACACATATAATGTCCTATGTCCCACTCACCATTATCAACATTGACGCCATCCTCGACATCAACACCCTCTCCACCTATGACTCCAACAACAACGTGGACAACCCCTTCTGCTCGGCCGTCGAACATGTCAGGGCCACCACCGAATGAAACCAAGCTGAACAAGACTTGGCCGAGGCTTGCAGGCAATTCCCCACACCCACAAGCGGCAGAATGGAGGAAGATGAGGGAGGAGTACGACCTCTTAAAGGAGGTGATGTTAGCATGGAGACAAGATCAGATAGTGAAGAAGATGGCAATGGAGAGACAGATGAGGATACGAATGTTGATGAGGCAAGTGTCCTCCAGCCCTCCATCGCCGTCACCTCTACCACCGCTGTCGACCGATACGACAGCAGCGAGGAAGACACGACAGCAATGAGTCTTACTGAGTCGCCAATGTTGTCTGCACCCTGTGTGACAACCCACCCAATTACTGCCATTGCACGCCCCTACAAGTGCCCCCACCCACCACCAAACTTACTGAGGAAGCCAACAATGATGCGTCATGACCACCGCCAATTGCTGTTGTCTACGGACCAATGGCGGAGGTGGGCTACAGTGCGCGAGGCTTACCACCTTACAATGAGGCCCGTGATCCCTCACCCGTCAATATGCGTGGAACGCATGCGGCAAGGCGCACTCTCCGTGCCCTATCACCTACTCCTGGTGGATTCATCCTCAACAACGGGATGAATTGGGTACCGATGGTTATTGAGCACGATGGACGCAGGATCCCCACCAAGTATGTGAGGGTGAGGATGTTGGACAACCCAGAGGTGTTTGGGACGATGGGGAAGTACGCGCCGATCTACAGGGTGGACATACATGTGGAGCCCTGTCGAGATATGGGGCCAGCAGCTGAGTACTCTCATGAAGAGCTTCAGTACTTCCGCTCTGACTTCCGAGGACGGTGCCAGGTTGACAAGGCCCTCGCTCGGCTGGGGGACATTTCCCTCCAGGCTGAAGTGAGACGCTACCGCACGTCCTCGGAGGTTGTCCAGGAGTTGGAGGCGGCAATCAAGAAGCTGGAGGATGACATTTTCCTCCACGTCGATCGCCTGCGTCACTCCGTGGCACGGTTGGGTCGGGCGCATGCCCTCAGGAGAGTAAGGGATGAACATGAGACAGATGTTGGACTGACTCCAGTGACGAACTGGGTAGTGGAGTGTGGGCGCTCACCCTTGTAAAGGGGGTGATGTTACGCATTGATACTTCGATGATGGGTAAGCAGGATGACAAGTCGCTCCTAAATCTTACCAAGCAGGACTGGTTGTTTACTCATACAATGTGTACGATTACTCATGAGCTTAGTGGACGATTATGAAGTGTTAGTAGTAGTGGCGATATCGCTGATGAAGGCGTATCACTGAGCATTAGTTATAAGGCAGCTGTCGACTGTTGTGGTCGACAGCTTGACACTTTTGTACCTTCCGGAATCAGCAGGTGACTTCTCTTCTCTTCCCTCTTGCAGAGTCGTTGGACATTCAGTAAAGGTCGAAGCAACTCAGGGAGGCGCATCCTAGTGTCCTCATATAGTCTCACCTTCAAGTGTAGACACGTTGTTGCTAAGTCATCCCATTTTGTCACCACGTATCAATCAGCGTAAGTCAGGCTCAGGCCCCGTCAGGCATTACAATTGTGTGCCTGTGTTGTGTACTGACCCACACACCTTCACCTGCCCAAGTTTCCTGCCAACCCTCACCCACAGGGTTCAACTGCTCACATTACATTCCACTCTGCATTCCCCCTCGATGGGCATGTGCTGCCCCTGCCCCTGGCCTTCCTCCTTGCTTGCACTCACACTGCCTCTCCAGTGCTCCCCAGTGTACACACCAAAGAGAGGAAGCATGCGGGATGTTACGTGCGGGTTGCACGTGAGCCTGACTTAGGCGATGTAGAGTGAATGCGGTGACTCAGCGATTCCTTGACTCTTGCACGAAGGCAGAGTTTCGGCTCAATGCATGAAGGCGGAGTTCGTTTATAGTTGCTTTGACACACGGCCCCAAAGGACGAGGAAGAGAGAGAGAAAGAACACGACTTAATCACAAGATGAGAATGATACAAGAAATCCAAGCTATCGACTACAACAGTCGATAGCTTCCTTATAACGCTACGATGCAGTCCGCCTTCATCAGCGAGACCGCCACTACTACTAGTCTGCTGTGTAATCATCCACGGTTGATCAGTCATGGTACAGTAATCCGTCAGTCAGCGTACAGTAATCCGTCAGTCATCCATCAGTCATCCGTCAGTCATTGTACAGTAATAGTCCGTTAGATCACGCCCCCTTGGTTATCGCTTAGGCCAGATACTTACTATGGCCCAGGACGTTACACAGGAGGTGGGGGTGGGAGGTGACACTGCTCAAGCAGGGGGAGGGTGGGTGCTGACCCTTGCATGCCCCAGCTTGCATGCAAGGGGTAGGGTGAGGCACAGCCTGGGAGGAGCAGAGGGGCCTGAGCAGAGGGCAGGGGGGGGTTCCTCCTGTGCATTCAGCTTATGTGCAACAGGGAGAGAAGGGGTGTGGTGGTAGGGCATGGCACAAGTCGATGAGCATAAGAGTCACAGGCCTCATCATTGATCCTTTTGGCAAATTTTCTGGGTGTGATAGGCAGGTAAAAGAAAAGAGGCTGATTCTTAGAACCAAATGGAAAAGAGGAAAGACAGGTGGTGGCATGGAAGAGGGAGATGGGCATGTGCCACTCCATTTGTTTGTGCAAAGACTACTATGCTCGTGCCTTGCTTTGGCTTAGACCAGGCAATATGTTACTGTTGTCCCTGTATAAATACATTTTTTAAATAAATAAATTTAAACCAATAACTAGTAGCCCTTACAAGTGTTTGTGCTGCAGGAATTACAAGAGCATTGCAA
This sequence comes from Lactarius quietus, assembly GCA_015025155.1. Taxonomy (NCBI): domain Eukaryota; kingdom Fungi; phylum Basidiomycota; class Agaricomycetes; order Russulales; family Russulaceae; genus Lactarius; species Lactarius quietus. Next base: position 18,698 of record WITN01000810.1, on the reverse strand, counting down.
GCTCTTGCAATTTATATACAATAGTTGAGGTTACTCACAAGTGGCTTATAATTTTTGGCAATAACTATTCAATTTTAAAATCACTTACAATACAGTCATGAAATTTAAGCATAAAATACAAGTCCCTCAATGATACATGCCTATTGCAAGTGGCTTGCAAATTAGCACAATTGGACATCGACACTTCTGGCCTGGTTAGAAGCAAGTGGAATGTGGCCAACAATTTCTCTATCAGCAAGCACAGGTATTCTTAACTTATTTTGCTGACAAAAGGAGACATGGGTGAAGGAGTTTAGCCACTGTTTTGTGGACACTGAAGTCAACTACCACACATTCCTCCAAATGATCTTGGAGAAACATTACATCAACAAGTACAACATATCAGACCAGGCAGTATTTCTGTGTAAGGTGCAGGTTCCTCCAGTGATGTATATGAACTTTGTTTCTCCTCTATTCTTTGTACTAAATACATGCTACAGTCAGATGTAACGTCCCGGGTCATAGTCGGTATCTGACCTAACCGATAACCAAGGGGGCGTGATCAAGGGGACACTTACTGTACTATACAACGACTGATGACTGACCGATTACTGTACGATGACTGATGGCTGACTGACGATTACGATACGCTGACTGATGACCTGTAGTGGCTGACTGTATAACTGTGGACGATTACCAGCAGATTAGTAGTAGTGGCGGTCTCGCTGACGAAGGCGGATCGCGCGAATAGGTTATAAGGAAGTTATCGACTGTTGTAGTCGATAACTTGGATTTCTTGTACATCTCTCGACTTGTTATCCAAAGCCGGATTCCCCTCTTACTCTCTCGTCCTACAGGGCCGCGTATCAAACAAAGTATCAACTCCGCCTTCGCGCGTTGAGACGTCACTCAGTCTTTGTACTTGAGTAAGACTACTGCTGAGTCACCGCGTTCACTCTACGTTGCCTAAGTCAGGCTCACGTGCTGCTCGCACGTAACATTAAATCCAAGTTCTCCTGAACCGAACGCCGTGGCAACTCTCAATACCAAAGACGGCTGGGACTTCGTGCCCTATCGCATCAACTCAAGAGAACGAGACGCACCTACTCGATACCTTGTAGGACGAGTAAGGTGGCGACACGTACCAGACACCAGAAGGACCGAAGAGAATAACACCGGATATTACGCAGAAGCAGCTACATCACAGCGCTTCCACCCAGTAGTGTTCAATAGGGAACGCTGTTGCTGGGTCGAACTCAGGTGGAGCAACACCAACAGCTACTTTGAAGCACACGACCAGCCGCCGACGACCTCAATATTAACATCCCATTGGTAGACGCGAGACCAATTGATCAACAAGGAGCTATAGACGGCCAAGAGGAAGAATAAACCTCGACACAGAACCACCTAGGGCTGAATTCCAAATACGAACAACTACCCCAGCCCCGTCAAGTCATACCAGCGAGCAATCACCAACCCCACAAAGTGAAGCAGAACCCGAAGAAGTCACAGTGCAGTCACCAGAAATAGACGCACTCGTCGCACGAACAGCTGAGTTACACATTCCCGAACCAATTCGAGGAATACCCTTCAGCTACATGACTACCCAAACAGCAGTATCACCACCTCGACTCGTTATCAACGAGCAAACAGGTCACGTACAACAGCTGCAACCAGAAGATATGGAAGCCGCTAACCGAGCAATGGGACCAGATGTCCCCGAGCGCCAAGCATCCCTGAAGGAACAGAGATGTTCCATGAATTTCGACTCAATCGCAACAGGGTACCATCACCCGAAAACAGACCATTCCCACCCTTACGGCCACGAAACAATGGACCACCGGGAGGAGGAGGACCACCAGGAGGAGGACCACCAGGAGGAGGAATACCAGGCGGAGGAGGAGGACCGCCTCTAGGGGACCTGCAGTAGCCCACAACGCACAAGGGGGCAATGATAAGTTCATTGGTAACCCACCACCTACATTCACAGGAAGCAGGTCGCAAGCCGAGGCATTTATCCTCCAATGGGAGGTTTATGCAGGAGTCAACGCAAATCATTCAGCTATGCTGAATAAATACCAGAAAGCTATGTTGTTTCTCACATACATTCAGGGAAACGCGGTTAACCAATGGGTCATGTCGGCAAGTCGATGGCTCGTCAACGAGGTCGCCACGGGCACCAACCAATTCGACAATAGGCTGTGGGAAAATCTGCTCCACGCCTTTCAAAGACAATTCGGTGACGTCCTTAGCAAAGAACGAGCGCAAGCCCAGCTCGACGCCGGTATCCACATGAAGGATGGAAAAATCGACGACTACATCGCTCAATTCGAACAGCTCGTTCGACACGCGGGATACAACATCAACGCCGAACAAACCCTCAAATACTTCACAAGAGGACTACCACGTGCACTATACGAAACCATGTATCAACATGACGACCCCCGAAACTATGAAGAATGGAGAGAGTCTGCCCTGAAGAGGCAGCAGAAGTGGATTCACATGCAAACGGTCAGGGGGAATCTAGATGCCTTCAAACCAGGACGAGCAACAGGAGGAGCACTAGCTAAGTTGCTAGCACCACTTCAGAACGACGACCGAATGGACACATCCGCAGATCGAGTACGAGGACGACTTGCAGGGGCAGAAGACATTATAGCGAACCATCCTAGGAACGCTAGGCCCCCGCAACCACCATTTCCACCCCGAGGGGGGTTCATACAAAGGCAGTTCAAACGAGACCACAGCCAAACGCAGTGTTATAACTGCCAGAAGATGGGACACATCAGCCGCGACTGCAGGCAACCAAGGAGGCGCCGAGATGCGCAAACACGCGCCGTCGAAACAGCAATAACCAAAGAAGAAAAGGCAGCGGAATGGCTACGCGGAGTAGCAGGAGACGACGAAGAAGTCAAGGACCTGGTCCTACAGCAGTTGATGGGACAGGATTTTGGAAACGCCTGAACCCGGCGGCCTGGGTGAGGGCAATACGTTGTAACTCTGTGTACATTATGCGCTACCGATCTATGCGAGTACCAGTATCCATTCGTGCAAGTTACAACATGGCCGACATCAAAGCGTTGGTGGACTCAGGAGCCACTGACAATTTTATCCATCCACAATTCGTCAAAAGGATGGGATTGGGACAACGGGCACTAGATAAGCCCAAAAACATCTATAACATCGACGATACCACTAATAAAGCGGGGCAGATCACACACTACCTCACGCTTAATGTGGAAACGGGGGAACAAAGAAGGAAATGCGCTTCCTAATTACCGACATCGGCAAGGAAGACATATTATTAGGATACCCGTGGCTCGCAACCTACGAACCAAGGTTCAGTTGGCGACACGCCACTATTGACGAGAAACAACTCCCTATCGTACTACGGACGATCAACCCAAGCGACAGAAGGACCGTACTAGCAAGGTTGCTCAATGAAGAACAAAACGACGCCAAAGTCTCACGAATGTTCACCACCGAAACAAAAGAACAAATCGTGACCACGATAGAAGAACAAGTGTATGGGCGACGATCAGCGGTCGAGCTTGCCATAGATGCCAAGCAATATACCAAGAACGTTGAAGTACCAAAAGAATATCAACAATTCGCACGAGTATTCAGCGAAGAAGAAGCAAAGAGGTTCCCACCAAAAAGAAGTTGCGACCACGCGATCGAATTTAGAAAAGGGGTACCAGAAGTCATCGATTGCAAGGTATACCCAATGACAAGGAACGAAGATGCAGCACTCGACGACTTCATCGACGAACAAATAGAGAAGGGATACATTCGTCCCTCAAAATCCCCGTACGCATCATCATTCTTTTTCATCAAAAAGAAGGATGGAAAGCTACGACCTGTCCAGGACTACCGAAGGATCAACGAGTGGACGATACGAAATCAATACCCACTTCCTCTCATCAATGATCTGATCAAAGACCTCGGAGGAGCGCAGATCTTCAGCAAACTAGACGTCCGACAAGGCTATAACAATATACGAATCAAGGAGGGCGACGAACACAAAGCAGCGTTTAAAACACGCCGCGGACTTTTTGAACCAACCGTTATGTACTTTGGACTATGCAACTCACCAGCTACATTCCAGAGTTTCATGAACGAGATTTACCGCCCAACCATAGCAAAACATGAAGCCTTAGGAACAGCAATACGGGTCTACATGGACGACATCGCCATAGCTACAAAACGACAGCCGCAATCCTTAAAGAAACATCAAGATGCAGTCCGCGACGTTCTTGCCGTCGCTCAAAAACACGATCTCTTCTTCAAACCAGAAAAGTGCACTTTTAACGCTTCTAGCATTGATTACCTGGGGGTAATCCTTGAAGAGGGGGTAACACGCATGGACCCCGTCAAAATTTCGGGCGTTCGCGACTGGCAATCCCCATCATCGGTAAAGACGTACGATCATTTCTTGGTTTCTGCAATTTCTACCGGCAATTTATTAAAGGATTCGCGGCTATCGCCAAGCCGTTAAATGAACTAACGCGCAAAGACGAACCCTGGCAATGGGGAGAACGACAACAAACAGCGTTTGACACGCTCAAACAAAGGGTCACTAGGGAACCCATCCTCGCACATGCTGACCAAACCCAACAATTCGACCTGGAAGTTGATGCATCTGGGTTTGCAGTAGGAGCGGTACTACTACAGAAGAAACAAGATGGAAAACGACACCCAGTAGGATATTATTCGGCGACGCTCAATGCAGCTGAGCGCAATTACGACATATACAACCTCAAACTACTGGCATAGTAAAAGCACTGCGAAACTGGAGGCACCTACTCGCCGGATCACCCCACAAAGTACGCATATTCTCAGATCATCTCAATCTCCGATACTGGCGAGATCCCCAGAAGATCAGTCGAAGAATAGCTAGGGAAGTCTTGGAACTGGCCGAGTATAACTTCGAAATACACCACGTAAAGGGAACTGCCAATGGAAGAGCAGATGCCCTGTCAAGACGCCCCGACTATGACCAAGGAGAGAAGGATAATGAAGACGTTACGGTTCTACCAAACGAACTATTCGTACGAACTATCAAAACCACAAGGTCACAAGATGACCAAAAAGTACGTAAATGGGTGGACCCGCACAAGCTGACAAAAGCCGATGGACTATGGTGGTACCAAGGACAAAGACTGGTGTTATGGGGGGACCAGACGAAATCAGAGAAGTAATCCACATGCATCACGATCCTCCGATTCACGGACACCCAGGAATAAATCGAACAACCCAGTTGGTAGAACGACAATACTGGTGGCCAACAATGAAGAATGATATCGTGGACTATGTCCGAGGATGCGCTGATTGCCAACGATGCAAAGTCAATACACAAAGGACGAAAGCACCGTTACAACCATTATTCCCAAAGCCAGAAGCGAACCATTCGAAGTGGTGGCGCTAGATTTCATCACAAAGCTCCCCAAATCACGAGGATACGATCTATTCTGACGTTACTGACCACGATTGCTCCAAGGCGTCCATATTTATACCATGCGTCGAGGAGATATCAGGAGAAGAAACAGCGATACTCTACGCCAAACATGTGGTAGCTCGGTTCGGACTACCCTCAAAGATTATCAGTGACCGAGACCCCCGATTCGCGTCTAAGTTCACGAGAGAACTGTGCCGAATCCTGGGGATACAACAAAACATCTCGACGGCCTATCACCCCCGTACTGACGGACAATCAGAACGCAACAACCAATGGTTGGAACAATACCTCCGATTCTGGGTCAATGAAAGGCAAGACAATTGGGCAGAATATCTAGCGCTGGCGGAATTCGCACATAACAACTGGACCAATGAGTCCACACGCGAGTCACCATTTAGATTACTGATGGGATATCACCCACGCACTGATTGGACAGATCAGCTGTCGCCAATACCACGGGTCGAGATAAGGCTGAAACAATTGAAGGAGATAAGACAACAAGCACAAGGACAAATGAAGAAGGCGCAACAGTCATGGATCAAAAATCGTGACACACCCAAGTATCAGGTGGGAGATAAGGTCTGGCTTGAGGGACGCCATCTGCGCACCAACCAGCCAACCACGAAGCTTGCGCCCAGACGGCACGGCCCGTTCGCGGTCATCCAGGTGATGTCACCCGTCAATTATTGACTAGAGCTTCCCACACAGTGGAGCATCCACAATGTGTTTCACACAGATCTTCTCACACCTTACAAAGAAACGGTGACCCATGGTACCAATTACCAACGTCCGCCACCGGAGTTGATAGATAATGTGGAAGAATATGAGGTCGAAAAAGTACTAGACTCCAGAAGAAGGGGACGAGGGCGCAAACTACAGTACCTGATCAAATGGAAGGGATACGCCGACTCGGACAATCAGTGGGTCTCATGGAATGATGTCCATGCGGACGACGAGATAAGGAAGTTCAAGCACAATAACCCGCAGGCTGAAATACACTTAAAAGCAGCCTTAACAGAACGAACTTCACTAACATCCCCTCGTACAATGTCTCATGTCCCACTCACCATCATCGACATCAACGACGTCCCATACGTCAACACCCTTATCACCTACGACGACAACAACAATGTCGACGACCCATTCTGCTCCGCCGTCGAGCACGTCAGGGCGGTCGCAGAACGAGACCAAGAAGAACGAGAACAGCGAGAACAAGATTTGGCCAAGGCTCGCCGGTGATTCCCCACACCCGCAAGCGGAAGAGTGGAGACAGATGAGGAAGGACTACGGGCTGTTGAAGGAGGTGATGACCTCCTGGCGACTGGACCAGGTGACGAGGATGACGCCGCAGGAGAGACGGACGAGGATACAGAGGTTGATGAGGCAAGTATCCTCCAGCCCTCCACCGCCTTCACGTCCACCACCGCTGTCGATCATTACGACAGTGACGAGTCCTCCGACGGCTCGTACCACGACGCCAACATTATCTGCACCAGGTGCGATAATCCCCAAGACTACTGCCACTGCGCTCCCATGCGCATCCCACCTCGAATCAACAACGAAGAAGAAGACATTGCCGAAGAAACTGTGGATGACGAAGGACGAACACCGCCGGTTGCTGTCATCTACGGACCGACTGCGGAGGAAGGGTACGCCATGCGAGGGCTACCGTCCTATGCTGAAGCACGCGATTCCTCACCCATCCATACGTGCCGAGCGAATGCGCCGAGGCGCCCTATCCGTACCCTATCGCCTACCCCCAGTGGGTTCGTCCTCAACAACGGGATGAACTGGGTACCCATGGTGATCGAACACGAGGGTCGTCGCATCCCCGCCAGATACGTGCGGGTAAGGATGCTTGACAACCCGGAGGTCTTCGGGACGATGGGGAGGGCACAACCAATATACCGCGGGGATATACACGCCGAGCCGTGTCGGGACATGGGACCCGCAGCTGAGTACTCCCGAGAGGATCTACAATACCTATGCGCTGACTTCCGGGGACGGCGACAGGTAGACGAAGCCTTGGCCCGGTTGGGGGATATCTCCCTTGCAGCTGAGGTGAAGCGTTACCGCGCGTCCCAGGAAGTCATCAAGGAGCTAGAGGCCGCCATCAAAAAGCTCGAAGATGACATCTTCGTACACGTCGATCGAGCGCGGCACTCAGCAAAGCGTCTCGGGAGGGCGCACGCCATCGTAAGGATATGCGACGAGCACGAGACAGATGTCGGACTAACGGCGGTACCTAACTGGGTAGTGGAGTGAGGGCGCTCACCCTTGTGAAGGGGGTGATGTAACGTCCCGGGTCATAGTAGGTATCTGACCTAACCGATAACCGAGGGGGCGTGATCAAGGGGACACTTACTGTACTATACAACGACTGATGACTGACCGATTACTGTACGATGACTGATGGCTGACTGACGGATTACGATACGCTGACTGATGGCCTGTAATGGGCTGACTGTATAACTGTGGACGATTACCAGCAGATTAGTAGTAGTGGCGGTCTCGCTGACGAAGGCGGATCGCGCGAATAGGTTATAAGGAAGCTATCGACTGTTGTAGTCGATAGCTTGGATTTCTTGTACATCTCTCGACTTGTTATCCAAAGCCAGATTCCTCTCTTACTCTCTCGTCCTGTGGGGCCGCGTATCAAGATAAACAAGTATCAACTCCGCCTTCGCGCGTTGAGACGTCACTCAGTCTTTGTACTTGAGTAAGACTACTGCTGAGTCACCACGTTCACCCTACGTTGCCTAAGTCAGGCTCACGTGCTGCTTGCACGTAACACTGGAGTTTGCTCCAGAGTTGCTGGAGTTTACCCTGGAGTTCCTGGAGTTTACCTTGGAGTTACTGGAGTTCACTGTGGAGTTCCTGGAGTTCACTGTGGAGTTCCTGGAGTTTACTCTGGAGTTCCTGCAGTTCACTCCAGAGTTGCTGGAGTTCTCTCCAGAGTGACTGAGTTTACTCCAGAGTTACTGGAGTTTGCTCCGGACTTACTGGAGTTTACCCTGGAGTTACTGGAGTTTACTCCAGAGTTGCTGAAGTTTACTCTGGAGTTGCTGGAGTTTACCCTGGAGTTCCTGAAGTTTACATTGGAGTTCCTGGAGTTTACCCTGGAGTTCCTGGAGTTCACTCCGGAGTTACCGGTGTTTACTCTGGAGTTGCTGGAGTTCACTTCAGAGTTGCTGGAGTTCTCTCCATAGTGACTGAGTTTACTCCAGAGTTACTGGAGTTTACCCTGCAGTTACTGGAGTTTACTCTGGAGTTGCTGGAGTGTACTCTGGAGTTGCTAGAGTTTACCCTGAAGTTCCTGGAGTTTACATTGGAGTTACTGGAGTTTGTTCCAGAGTTGCTGGAGTTTACTCTGGAGTTACTGGAGTTTACCTTGGAGTTACTGGAGTTTTCTCTGGAGTTGCTGGAGTTTACTCTGGAGTTACTTGAGTTTTACTCCAGAGTTATTGTAGTTTACTTCAGATTTACTGGAGTTTGCTCTAGAGTTACTGTAGTTTGCTCTGGAGCAATGTTACTGGACATTGCTCAGAAGGAATGTTTCAACAATCCCCCTGGATGATGCATTTTGGCACACCTCACCTGGCTGACACAAACATGCAAAAGCATAACACTGCACTGCAAGGTATTATTACACATCTTCTATATTCCTACTATAGCCCCTATCATTCTATTTCATCTCTTATTTTCCTGTTGTGTTTCAAGTACAAGTGCAGACATATCTGACTCCACATTGCAATGTACACCTATCTTTTTTATTTTGCAGTTAAGTCTTGACCTATTTTGTTTTATGTTGTATGATAACATATTAACAATGTATCTATTTTGTATAGAAACCCTCCTGTAAAAGCAGATAAATATTGTTGTCTTCTGTTCTTTTCATCTCATAGTGTGCTCATTCACTCAAACCCATTGTGCTTTCTCACCTTCTCCACTGCTTCAATACCTACACTCACCTCCATGCACACTGTTCATCATCTCAGGACTCCTTGTGCATGTTATAGGGGCTCTTTCAGACTAGCACTCCCTGTGTGCACTTTAGCACTCCTTGTGCACACTTGTGCACACCCCTACCCATTCTCACACACCTCTTGAACACTTGCACACCACTTTAAAACCTCTGCACACATTTGTGCTCAGCTTTGCACACCTAATGTCATGGTTTGACATCGCGCGGACTACTCATCATTACGCTTACGAGGTCTCGGAGTTCGGGACGCTTACTATACGGTTATGACTACGATAGTAAGCCTCAATTAGTCATGGACACTGACGCGTCGCCGGTACTTGGGTTTGCCGGTGTTTCAGGTATTTGTATTTACTTACGATGACTCATTACTAGTACAGTCGTATTAAGATTTGGATTCGAAGCTGCGCTTTAAAGCCAGCGAGTAACTGTATATAAACTGTAGTGTCAAGACCAAGGCTCTTCAGCTTGGTCTTCTTGGATCATCACCATCGTCTTCTTCTCCTCTTCTCTTCGCGTCTTTCCAATCAGTCGATTGAAGCTTATCCCTCGGGATACCCTAGTGTCTATCGAAACGACCTAGTGGCTGTGCAACTTAGATAAGTTGCCCGTGATTGTCAAGATTCATCCGTACACTCGAGTATCACGTCACAGATCTGTTCAAGTCGAACCAGCATTAGGTGATAACGCTACACCTAAGAACTTCTCTGCACACACCTGGGCACACACCTGGGCACATGTGCACATCTCTGAAACTTCTGTACACACACATGCACATCTCTGACATGTGCACCATTCTGCACTGCCAGGCAACATCTGCACACTGCTACACATCACCCCAGTTGATGAGGTCAACTTTTGAACACGCTGCTCAAACCTTATCACCAGACCGATTTCTCTGCAAGGATTTGCTCAAGAGATTTTACTAGAGTATTTTCTTAGGAGTAATTCTTCTAGAGTTGTTAATTTTGCTGGAAGTGTTTCTATAAAGTGAATTCTCTTGAGTTGCTTCACTACAGGAATTACCTTGTGGTTGTGCCTCCAGAGACATTACTCTGGAGTTCTTTCTCTGGAACAGTTGATCTGGAATTATTTCTCTGGATTGTTTTCTCCAGAGTGGCCACTGTGGAGTGATTTCCCTTGAGTTGTTTATCCAGAGTGATTTCTCCAGAATTGTTTCTCTGGAGAAATTACTTCAGATTTGTTTCTCCAGAGACATTACTCCAGAGTTGCTTTTCTGAAATGATTGCTCCAGAGTTGTTTGATTGCCCTGGAGTTGTTTCCCCAAAGGAAATACTCTGCAGTTGATTTATCAGAGGAATTACTTCAGAGTTGTTTCCCTGGAGTAATTCTTCTGTAATAATTCTTCCAAACCATTGTTTTGGAATAATTATTCTGGGCAGACTGCTCCAGAAAGAGAGCACTGGAGTGTAGACCTTGTCTTCAGTGACTCCAGAGTAAACTCCAGCAACTCCAGAGTGAACTCCAGTAACTCCAAGGTAAACTCCAGGAACTCCAGGGTAAACTCCGGCAACTCTGGAGTAAACTCCAGCAACTCTGGAGTAAACTCCAGCAACTCTGGAGTAAACTCCAGCAACTCTGGAGTAAACTCCAGCAACTCTGGAGTAAACTCCAGCAACTCCAGAGTAAACTCCAGCAACTCTGGAGTAAACTCCAGCAACTCTGGAGTAAACTCCAGCAACTCTGGATTTACTCCAGCAACTCTGGAGTAAACTCCAGCAACTCTGGAGTAAACTCCAGCAACTCCAGAGTGAACTTCAGCAACTCCAGAGTGAACTCAAGGAACTCCAGAGTGAACTCCAGCAACTCCAGAGTGAACTCCAGCAACTCTAGAGTGAACTCCAGCAACTCCAGGGTAAACTCCAGCAACTCCAGAGCAAACTCCAGTAACTCTGGAGTAAACTTCTGTAACTCCAGGGTAAACTCCAGCAACTCCAGAGTAAACTCCAGTAACTCCAGGTTAAACTCCAGGAACTACAGGGTAAACTCCAGCAACTCCGGAGCAAACTCCAGTAACTCTGGAGTAAACTTCAGTAACTCCAGGGTAAACTCCAGTAACTCCAGTTTAAACTCCAGCAACTCCAGAGCAAACTCCAGTAACTCTGTAGTAAACTTCAGTAACTCCAGGGTAAACTCCAGTAACTCCAGAATAAACTCCAGGTACTCCAGAGTGAACTCCAGTAACTCCAAGATAAACTCCAGGAACTACAGGGTAAACTCCAGCAACTCCGGAGCAAACTCCAGTAACTCTGGAGTAAACTTCAGTAACTCTGGAGTAAACTTCAGTAACTCCAGGGTAAACTCCAGCAACTCCAGAGTAAACTCCAGCAACTCCAGAGTAAACTCCAGCAACTCCAGAGTAAACTCCAGCAACTCCAGAGTAAACTCCAGTAACTCTGGCGTGAACTTCAGCAACTCCAGGGTAAACTCCAGCAACTCCGGAGCAAACTCCAGTAACTCCAGTTTAAACTCCAGTAACTCCAGAGCAAACTCCAGTAACTCTGGAGTAAACTCCAGCAACTCCGGAGTGAACTCCAGCAACTCCGGAGCAAACTCCAGTAATTCTGGAGTAAACTTCAGTAACTCCAGGGTAAACTCCAGCAACTCCAGAGTAAACTCCAGTAACTCTGGAGTAAACTCCAGTAACTCCAGAGTAAACTCCAGTAACTCCAGTTTAAACTCCAGCAACTCCGGAGTGAACTCCAGCAACTCCGGAGTGAACTCCAGCAACTCCGGAGTGAACTCCAGCAACTCCGGAGCAAACTCCAGTAATTCTGGAGTAAACTTCAGTAACTCCAGGGTAAACTCCAGCAACTCCGGAGTAAATTCCAGCAACTCCGGAGTAAACGCCAGCAACTCCAGAGTAAACTCCAGCAACTCCAGAGTAAACTTCAGCAACTCTAGAGTGAACTCCAGCAACTCCAGAGCAAACACCAGTAACTCCAGAGTGAACTTCAGCAACTCCAGGGTAAACTCCAGCAACTCTGGAGTAAACTCCAGTAACTCCAGTTTAAACTCCAGCAACTCCAGAGCAAACTCCGTGTAACGAATGGCATTTGCGCCCAGACGAAACCTTCTGCACGTGACCTGTGCAGGAACGACTTTGACGTGCGACGAGAGCCGACGCTGGCAGAGTGCGTTGCACCTTGACCAGCCAACAGTGAACAAGGACTATCCCTAAACAGGGAATAGCCATAGATAGACGAAACAATGCCGCAAAGGGCAAGAGACAACTCAACAAGAAAGGAGTGTGATTGCTTTAGCTATTAACAGGGAACCACTCTAGGAAGAGGGAATCTGAGAATGCTAAAGTGAGGAACTCTACCGTCCCCACTACTCTACTTATACTAACTGAACAGCCTAATGCTGTCAGCGATGACTACGAGACTATTAGTCCGCATGTGTCCATGAGTAAGGTATGAGTAAGACCTTCAGTCATCAACGGTAAGCGATGAGTAAGGTAGTCATAACCTTTACTAAGTCCCTGAGTAAGTCCGTCAGTCAGCCATCACTAATGCGTCAGTAAGCATCTGGCTGGGCGCCTTGGACTAGCGCCTTGGACTAGCGCCTTCTGACTCTTCCATCCAGAACACCTTCTAAAAGGGGATCAAACCCCGGCCCGTCGGTATCCGTCCCTTCGGTCCGCCAGAGGCCTTAAACGCCACGATCTTCGGGTGCTCCTTCTGTGCCTTCGTCGGCCTGCGCGCATCCTGGTCCTGATGCGGCGAATGTCACATGACCGCCATAGGCGATCTGTAACACTCCGGTAACTCTGGAGTAAACTCCAGCAACTCCAGGGTAAACTCCAGTAACTTCAGAGTAAACTCCAGCAACTCTAGAGTGAACTCCAGCAACTCCAGAGCAAACTCCAGTAACTCCAGAGTGAACTTCAGCAACTCCAGGGTAAACTCCAGCAACTCCGGAGCAAACTCCAGCAACTCCGGAGTGAACTCCAGTAACTCCAAGGTAAACTCCAGCAACTCCAGGGTAAACTCCAGCAACTCTGGAGTGAACTCCAGCAACTTCAGAGTGAACTCCAGCAACTCCAGAGCAAACTAGATTGACCTCCAGCAACTCCAGAGTAAACTCCAGTAACCTCCAGTAACTCCAGGGTAAACTCCAGGAACTCCAGAGTAAACTCCAGGAACTCCAGAGTGAACTCCAGGAACTCCAGAGTGAACTCCAGAAACTCCGGAGTGAACTCCAGTAACTCTAGAGTAAACTTCAGTAACTCCAGAGTAAACTTCAGTAACTCCAGGGTAAACTCCAGCAACTCCGGAGCAAAATCCAGCAACTCTGGAGTGAACTCCAGAAACTCCAGAGTGAACTTCAGCAACTCCAGAGTGAACTTCAGCAACTCTGGAGGAAACTCCAGTAACTCCAATGTACACTTCAGGAACTCCAGGGTAAACTCCAGTAACTCAAGAGTAAACTCCAGCAACTCCAGAGCAAACTCCAGTAACTCCAGAGCAAACTCCAGAAACATTTCTCTGGAGCAATCCCAGAAAGAGTGCTTCGGAGTTATATCCCAAATGAGCAAAAACTCCGAGCCGATGTCGGCTGGCCCATGAACATGGTAAGATTCTCCAATTTCGGCCGACGTCGGTTGGCCCATGAGTGATGAAAGAATTTGCTCGTCGGCTGACCCATCAATGATGGTATTGATGGCTGATCATTATGTGATTTACATCCTGGCGGGGAATCTGTCCGCCCTACAGGCCATCACTGACATTCGTACCCTTACTGTAGCATTATCACCTAACGCTGGTTCGACTTGAACAATTCTGTGACGTGATACTCGAGTGTACGGATGAATCTTGACAATCACGGGCAACTTATCTAAGTTGCACAGCCACTAGGTCGTTCGATGGACACTAGGGTATCCCGAGGGATAAGCTTCAATCGACTGATTGGAAAGACGCGAAGAGAAGAGAAGAAGAAGACGATGGTGATGATCCAAGAAGACCAAGCTGAAGAGCCTTGGTCTTGACACTATAGTTTATATACAGTTACTCGCTGGCTTTAAAGCGCAGCTTCGAATCCAAATCCTAGTACAACTATACTAGTAATGAGTCATCGTAAGTAAATACAAATACCTGAAACACCGGCAAACCCAAGTACCGGCGACGCGTCAGTGTCCATGACTAATTGAGGCTTACTATCGTAGTCATAACCGTATAGTAAGCGTCCCGAACTCCGAAACCTCGTAAGCGTGATGATAAGTAGTCCGCGCGATGTCAAACCATGACATTACCCCTTTTTCAGGCAGAACGTCCACGTTCGAAAACCCAAGGAATAATGGTCGCACCTCGATTAACGGAAACCTCCTGGTCCATAATCCTCTGCAGTCCATTGGCCGCCTCCAGCCGACGCGTACACTTCCTGACTTCGTTACCAACCACGTATTGCTCATTTTCCAGAGCAGTGATACGTTCCGCTAGTTCGGAGTACCGGCTAGTAATAGCCCGGTATCGGAGGACCTCCGCCCACAGCGACCGATCAGGGATCTGCCCCATGGCCAGGTCGACCCCATGGCGATCACCGAAATCCTGTCGCAAATACCGCATTTGTTCATGCGTGTAATGGCGGTCGTTGTTACGTTCGACTGGACGTATCGACTCGACTTGAGTTGCGAGTGTGGAGTACCGATTATGCGTTGGACTAGTTCGTTGGTGTTGTCGTAACGATTGCCAAACCTCCCCTGATGAGGGTCGTGGATATGGCGATGACAGTATGCGAGAGCGTAGGGTATTACCCTAGGCGGAGTAGTGAATATACGAGCGATAGCGTGGATACGAAGTATCTCCGATCGTCGCAGAAAGGCAGGTTGGAACTGACAAGTCGACTGGACTTGGATGCAGCCCACAGGGTGTGACAGCGTGAAGTCGATGAGATTCAAGAACTCAGACCTAAGGTCCTTGTTCGTAAGAAGTACATGTTAAATACGAATCGAGCCACGCCACTACTAAGAACTGCGGTACTAGGATCGCCACCAATACTACTAGTACTTGTACTAGTATGATGTCATATGGAATCACGTCGAACCAGATAGAAGGTGGTTAGTAAGTAAGCAAGAGTCACAGGTACGAGAGGTCGCGCGGAATGTAAGAAGTAGGATCAAAATGTGAAAATGGTCCCAATGATAGTCCATGTGATACGGAGTACTGTGGCAGAAGTTCGGGCCGAACGGTCAACATAGGTGACACGCGTAGCCAATCGTAACATCACCTCCTTCCTAGGTGGAACATCCGCGTTCCTGTAACGCCTCGATCTTGGTAAGCACCTCGTTTAGCAGAGTCACCCGTCGTTTCTTCTGCCTCTTGTTCGCCGCGGCAACTCTTTCAACCGCGTCAGCTTCCTGAAGACGTCGTACCATGGCCCATGAGTCGAGCATATTGTCCGACACCCGCTTCTCCAAGTCCACCAGATCTTGGGCCAGTCGTCTTCCTTCGAGTTCGATGTGGCAGTACCGACAAACTTCGGCTTTGAGAGACTGGTCACCGTCCCAGTCCAGAGCCATGTCTACCTCTTCGCGGAAGGGGTACCCTCCCTTGAGAAGGTATAAGTCAGCGTCCGCGTAACGAGGTACCGTCTCTAGATCTCGACGGGGTGTCGCCAATAGTCGACTGGTATACAACTGTGGGTCCCCAGACAGATAGCCCTGTACCGAAGGGTCGTCACCAAAGGTGACCTTAGTGTACTTGGCCGGCCATTTGACGCCATAGCTGTCAGCGATCTGCATGGGTACATAGTCAGTCCCCCGGTTCACGTTGAACTCTTCTGGCGGCGGTGTAACGCGGCCCTGAGTTTCCCAGTCGCGCTTCTCGTGTTACGGTTGTGGTCTGACTTAGACCCTGCACGTGATGGCGAGTAACGTGACTTAGCGGAGCGTGTCAACACACAGAGGTGTGACTAATCTGCGGACTCCTGAAAGAGCCGTCCTAAGGGAGCGATGACAGAAGCGGAAGGGAGAGAGAGAACCCCGGCTGAATTGGTTGAGAACACAAGAGAGTCAAGCTGCCGACCACATCAGTCAACAGCTGCCTTATAACCAATACCTTGACTGTACGCCTTCGTCAGCGATACAGCCACTACTACTAATGCTGAACAATCGTCCACTAATACACACGTCATAACTACTACTCCTGAGTCATGGATCAGTAAGTCCTCGTCATCGTACAGTAACACTATCAGTAATCCACATAGTAAGAAATGAGTAAGCAAGGAGTCGTCGGTCATCGTAGCGAGTAAGCATTCCCCAAGTCACGTCCCATCGCTTATGGGTTAGGTCAGATACCGGCTATGACCTGGGACGTAACATCACCCCCTTCACAAGGGTGAGCGCCCACGCTCAACGACCCAATTGGTCACCGTGGTTAGCCCAACGTCCGTCTCATGCTCGTCACGTACCCTCCTGAGAGCATGTGCCCGCCCTAACCTTGTTGCTGAGTGTCGCGCTCAATCGCTGTGGACGTAGATATCGTCCTCGAGCTTCTTGATGGCGGCTTCGAGTTCCGCGATGACTTCCATGGAGGAGCGATAGCGCCTTACTTCGGCTTGGAGAGAGATATCTCCAAGCCTAGCGAGGGCTTCGTCTACCTGCCGCTTGCCACGGAAGTCAGCGCGGAAGTATTGGAGTTGATTTCGGTTGTACTCAGCTGGTGGGCCCATGTCTCTGCAGGGTTCCGCATGAATCTCGGCGCGGTATATTGGCGAGTTCCTCCCCATCGTCCCAAAGACCTCTGGGTTATCAAGCATCCGGACTCGCACGTACTTTGCGGGGATGCGACGCCCGTCGTGCTCTATTACCATCGGCACCCAATTCATCCCGTTGTTGAGGGTGAATCCTCCGGGAGTAGGCAATATGGTACGGAGAGGGACCCTCGTGCCATACGCGCGGCGCGTGTCGATCGGTGAGGTGTCTCGGGCTTCTGCGTATGATGGGAGACCCCGCTCCGCGTACCCCTGCTCGGCCGTTGGTCCGTAGACAACAGCAGTTGGAGGTGGTCGGACCGCCTCATCGTTGGCTTCGCTGGCAACGACGCGGATGCGGACTTGGAAAGGTACAGGTGCGGGAGTACAGTGGCAGTAAGCGATGGGGTTATCGCACCTGGTACAGATGACGTTGGCGTCGTGGTAAGAATCGTCGCTGTCGCTGTCGTCGGTGCTGAAGTAGTCAACGGCGGTGGTGGAGGTGTTTGCGGTGGAGGGCTGACGGACGCCTCCCTCATCAGCATCTGTATCCTCATCCTCCGTTCCGCGGCCGTCCTCTTCACCAACTGATCCTGTCTCCATGACGTCATTACCTCCTTCAAGAGGGAGTATTCCTCCCTCATCTTCTTCCACTCGTCCGCTGGCTGGAGTAGGGAATCGCCGCCGCGCTTCAGCGAGGTCCCGCTCTTGTTGTTCTCGCTCGTCCCTGTCTTGCGCGGCGACTGCTCTGACTTCTGCCATTGCGGAGCAGAAGGGGTCGTCGACGTTGTTGTTGTTGTCATAAGTGTCGAGGGTGTCGATGTGGGGGAGGGTGACCTCGTCAAGGGAGATAATGGAGAGGGGTACATTGGTCATGTTATAGTTGAGTGTGGAAGGTGATGGTTGAGACGATCCTGTCAAGGCTGCTTTTATGTGAATTTCAGCCTTCGGGTTTAATCATGCGAACTTCCTTATCTCTTCCTCTGCGTGGACGTCGTCCCACGGGACCCACTGGTTCTCCGAGTCCGAGTACCCCTTCCATTTGATGAGATACTGAAGTTTGCGCCCTCGTCCGAACCTTCTGGAGTCTAAGACCTTTTCGACCTCGTATTCTTCCACGCCTTCAACCAATTCTGGCGGAGGGCGTAGATAGTTCACGCCGTGCATGCGTGTTTCTTTGTAAGGCGTAAGCAGGTCTGTGTGGAATACGTCATGGATCTTCCACTGCAGAGGCAATTTGAGCCGGTAATTCACAGGGGACATCACCTGCACTATCTCAAATGGTCCCTGTCTCCTGGGCGCAAGTTTGGGCGTTGGTTGATTAGTTCGTAAATTGCGCCCATCTAACCATACTTGGTCTCCTAGGGCGTACTTGGGCGTGTCCTTATGCTTGACCCATGACTTCTGAGCCTTGATCATGTTCTCCTGCGCGCTCCGACGGGCTTCTTTTAATTGTTCTATCCTAGTAGATACGCTAGGAAGGCTGCTTGTCCCTGACGCCCATTTATCTCTAGGATGATATCCCATCAGTACGAAGAACGGAGTTTGTTTCGTTGTGCTGCTTAT